>JAYESA010000002.1:205696439-205716439 GCA_036927795.1 Iris macrosiphon | reverse complement strand
ACAGTAGACAGGGGCTTTTTAATGACAGTTTGGCAGTTTTTAATATATTAGATATTAATATATATATAGATATATATGTATATGTATATATATGGTAATTAATATATACGTATATATGTTCCTAATTTTCTAATTGTGTTTTAGTACACTATATGTATAATATATTTAGTTGTAGTATATAATATTATTGGAGTAGTTAGTGTATTTTATTTATCTATTGTTATGAGTATCTTAGTTATATATATTATATATTTGTAGGTATGTATGTATGTATGTACGTATATATGTATTAGTATTTAGTGTGTAGTTGGTAGTTAGTATTTATTCTAGTTAGTACATACTAGAAGTTATATTGGATTGATATATGTATACATATAGTTATTGATGAATAGTTAGTATATATATGAAGATTTTGGCAATTACCTTGAGATACCAAGGTTAGTATCAAGAAATACCAAGGTATGAGTAGTAGATATTGGCATAGTAATAGGATAGTTGTAAACTAATTATGGGTGGGTATTAGGTGACTAAAATAAGGTATATAGTATTGTATAAATACTAAATACATGGTAGTTTATAGTTATAGTTGGATAGTTAATATATATATACTAGAGTGACATTACCTTGAGATACCAAGGTAAATGCCAAGGTATTAAGGATGCCCAAGGTATTGGGTTTGGGTATCAAGATAGACGTTTAGTATTGCGATACCAAGTTGGTTCAAAACCAAGGTATCCATTTAGCATTTGTAATTAGAATTTTATATATATAATATTGTTTGATATGTATATATGTGTTATATTTATCCCTTGTTTGCGTATCCTGAGATACGGTATCTTAGTATCCTAAGATGTAGCTTGTATGGCCTAGATTCATAGGGTGTGAGCCCAATATCTTTGAGTTAGACTCATACAACCTAGAAATAGCTAGTTTAACTAAGTTTGACTAGTTTGGCATAGAGTTGACCTAGTTTGACTATTTTGACTTAGAAATGGCTTGTTGACCTAGATGTTGACTAGTTTATCTTAATTTCTTTCCAGAATCTTGTATTAATGCAATATTCCATATATAGGTTTGTGTGACACCAGTTCGGACAGTTTGACATACATTGCTCTGGACCACAGGCGAGTACATTTCTCTGATTGTTTTCAATTCATAATATTGTATATATGCATATTCTAGAATTATATACATTGATTCCCGACACAGTGATTTCACGGACTGGTGCTATATGGATCCCGTCAGGAGGTGTTATCTCCTACCGTGTGCAACAGGTACCCAGTCACATGTATTTCATCGTGTGCACCGGTTATTGACTTTCATGTGCTTCTTGTGCATCCACTATTTTGTGTGCTAGTGTGACTATATCGTGATCATGTACGTAACGTATCGTGATTGGATCCATGAGTATTGGTTGGGGAGGGGGAGTAGGAGTTGGTTATGTGATCAAAGCCCTCTTGATCTCACGTGCATGTCGATTATATACCTCACGTATAATGGAGTTACCTTTATACCTCATGTGCAACCTAAGTCGATCACATAACGAACTTGCACTCTAAATCACATAGCTAGTATTCTTGTTTTCTACTTGCAGTTTATTTCTCGTATTTACTTTTTAGTTCTTATTGTGGTTATTGTCTGTTCTTCCTATATTGTACATTCTTATTACTTGTGCATCTTGTATCCTTTTTCTATTGCTTGTTATATATGCTCGATTATGTTATTGGAACTGCTTTCAGAGGTATGTACTTCGTTCCATTCTTGACTGGAAAATATTTTTTCAGAGGATCCGAGAGATTGGTGTCCGCCATACTATGGACTTCGACTTATAGATGGTGCAGACTTGGATCCACTAGTTCTGGAGTGATTGCCGGAAGGTTTATCCTGATCACTAGTTTTCATAGTTAGTTTTTTTAGCATTTTGGTACCGAATTTGTTTCCGGCTTATAGTTTATGATATATATTGTTTTATTGTTGATTATTATATTTTTGATATATAGTTAGATTTTCTTCATATCTTCTCGTGCTTTAGATTGTGATTGAGTTTTGTGTAAGCTATCGTTGGTAGACTTATATTATTGTGAGATTTTATATAGTATAGTAGACCAAGACAGCGTTCTACCGCCGATTCTGTGGCGTAGGCTGGGCGTTGTTTCTGACTTGCATCCCTACATCGGGTGCGAGTCCTGACACATTTTTAGTGGTGGCCCATGCAGGTCAGGCTTCGCAAGTTTTGCGATGTCGTGGTAGTGCGACAACTTAGTTATTCTACTGCATGCCTGCGATAGGATATAGGACATAGGACACTAGGATGAGAGAGGATACTCAATCACAAATTTTTTGAGAGATTCCTGGGATGACCCTTGAGAATCTTATTACAATTCCTATTTCAAATCTTTTCTCTTATTTTGGTTCGCTCTTACTTGTTGTTGTCGAAATTAATTCTTGGTGATCGATTGTTAAATTTGATTCTTGGTGATCGGATGATTCAAAATTTTTGGTGTTCGTTATTTAGTTTGATTTTTTGTCGAGAGAAATTTTACGGACTAAGTTACGGTATCATCTGATGACATATGTTGATGAGGACAGTGAGAAAAGTAAAATGTCTACTTTGGTTATGGGGCCTAGAGTTTATCGCAGCCGTATTAGCTGGCGTAGCGAAAACGTAGGGACCTGACTTCGGATGTACATATCTTAGTTATGAAATTTAGAGTTTCTCGCAGCCATACATGTTGGCGTGGTGAGGATCCTAGATGACATAATTATAGAGTTGCATACCCTAGTTATGGAATATATCGTTTATCGCAGCTATGCTTACTGGCGTGGCGAGGATTCTGAGTGTCATAATTTCGGACAAATGTGTATAATTATCAGATTGTATCTTAAATTGGTTCTTAAAGTATCATCTCACTATTTATTTATTTATGTTATTTCAGGACTTTGTTCCATTGTTCCTTAGCTTAGCAGTAGAGATACCTTCAATTCTCTAGTTCCTTATATAGCTTATTTCTATTAAAGTTCTTGTTAGTGTGATAATTGGGAGTTATAATTAGGTCTGTGTCTTGAGTATTATTATTGACTATTGAGAATGTGACTTATGAGTCTGTAAGTGGTTCTTGGTTGGACATGTGAGCAATAGGCATAAATCTAGGGATAACCCATAGCATAGTACTTTGTAGCACTAGTTCTATGATAGGTGTAATTATAAGTTAGTAGTTACTATAGGTAGAAGAGGGAGTAGAGAATATCAGTAGTGGTTCGATGAGTTAGTATCAAAGTCAGCATACCGGTTTAGGATAATCATGAATTCATGTAGTTGGGTGATCCATGTAAACAATTAAGTATCAAGGAAATTGTGTTGAAAATTAATGAAGTATGATATTCAAATTGGTGGTTGATACTTGGGTGTGTCAAGAGTATAGATATGTATATTGTAAACCCCCTGATTTTTTAAAATTTTTAAATTTGGATTTTACACAATTTTCTGGAATTTTTTTAGGAATTTTCTGTAATTAAAATCAGGGTTTTAAATATTAAATGATTTTTAATAGATAATAAATGATATTAAAATATTATAAAAATAATATTTTTGTGTGTAAAATGAAAAACTGGACTTAAGATAATTTTTCTGGAATTTATTGGGCCCCGGACCTATTTTTTATACCTAAAAACTATTTAATTATTTATTTATTTATTTATTTAATTAAATAAACCCTAATATCTAACCCAGCCCGGCCCAAAGTCCAACCCCAGCCCATTGGGCCGGCCCAGCCCGCTCTTCCTATCGGGTCGGGTCCACCCGAACCCGACCCGCGCACCCGAACCCGCTCACCCCCACCCGTGTCCCCACGACCCGCACGCAGCCGCGTTCTCCGCCGCCCGCCGCAATTTCTGGCCTCCACGACCCACCTCCCCCTCCGCTAGCCCCGCCACGTCCTCCGCCCCTCTCGGCCCCCCTCTCCCTCGCTCCTCCCTATAAATCCACCCTCTCCCCTACCTCTCCGGCTACACCGTCCTAGCCCCCGCTCCGTCGACCTCCGCCCGCAGCCGCCACCCGCCGTGGCCTCGCCCAGCCGACGCCGCCTCGCCCAGCCCCCAGCCCCTCCTTCTTCCTCCCCCTCTCCTCGTCGAACAGCAGCAGCCAACGGCAGCGCCGCTGCGCCACCTCCGCGCCACCAGCCGCCCGCGCGCCGCCGCGTGCCTCCCCGCCCTAGCCCCGGCCAGCCGCTCCCCGCCTCAGCGCCGCCGGAGCTAGGCCAGCAAACCCTAACCCTAACCCTAGGCTTTCGACACGTGTCGGACACGTATCGGACACTATCGAATTTGGGTTTTCAGACCCTGTTCAGGTGCGTGTATCTTTCTGCTCGTAATCCCGTTTCTGATTCCGTCTATTGCGTTGCGAAGCCTGTGTGACCCTCTCGGTGCCCGGACAAACCGCTCGGGGCATCGCGTCCTGTGGCGATCGCGAACCGCGATCCAAAAACAGGAAAAATAATGACCCGATTCACCCCAGAACTGGGTACGCCCCGCCAAACGGGACGACTTGGTCACGTGCGGTCTTCACAGATACGTGCGCATCGTTGATACGGACGTGCGGAATTTTGCAGAAGCTGATTCGGGTGTGTGTGCACATGTGTGCACACCGGGATCAACGCGTATCCGCGGACATCGCCCCGTATCCGACTTTTTTGCATTTTACCCTAACTTTGTGTACATGCGTCGGATCGAAACGAAACTTACATCATCGGACTCGTAGCGATACGCTGGTCCTGTGACCCAAGTTTGGTTCGATTCTGAGAACGTTGACGAAATCGTATGTCGTGGGCCCCACAAAGGCCCCGTTCGACGGGCGATTTTGTGATCGGCTCATCGGAATCCAATTCTGGAAGTTCCGTTGGGTTCGTATCATCGTTCCTGACCTGTTGACACTAAGTTTGGTGAATTTGGAGACCTTTGACCCTGACACATTTTTCGATGCAAAGCGGGCCCACATGTGGATCCCGTTTTGACCCAAAACTGCCGTTTTGCCCTTATCTCCAAATTGGACCCAAGGACAGGTGTTTCTAGCTGATTGATATTTTCTGGATCTGATGGTGATGTTTATTTCAGCAACCGGAGTACCGCCTGCAATTTCCGCTGAAGTCAGAACCGCAAACAGAACCGGAACCACATGCAAGTGTACCTCGCCAAAACTTGCAGTTTTTGCTAAATATTCCTTGGCTTAGTTATACATCAGAGGGCAAGAATACCTTGCCAACTTTACAGTCTTGTTGCATATTTCCTTGTTTTATTTATAACTGTTGTACATGCTTAACCTAAGACCGGGTGACGTACTTAGCGTCCGATTATCTGTCGGGTGCCAACACCGTACGCGGTGTTGGGTACGTCACCTAGAGATGGACATTTTGGACCCTTTACTTTCTCGTACTTGTCTTATCAAGTATATTATAACCCAGGACACATGACACTATTCATGGACAGGATCTTCCTGAGATATTCGTGGTGATTCTGTATAGGATACAGGACTTGACATTGACATATGTTCCTAGATACTATATGACTTGTTGCATTAGTTATGATCTTACGTGACATGGACATGGGGCCACATGGACATGAGATGTATGATTACATTGGGTGGGGAGAGACACACAGGCTACAGGTTGATTTTATATCATTCCGGCGTCTCAGTCTTCCGCTGAGCTAGACGACCACATGATATCACTGCTACCGGCTCCCCGACACAGAGCTTGTAGTGGTTTCAGCCTGAGTTCTAGTGCTGCTCTCATCTTGCATATCACTTAGCTGGTTATTTAGTGTTCCCCTATTGTACCATTTATTGCTGGAGAGACACACAGGCTACAGGTTGACTATATTATGCCGGCGTCTCAGTCTCTCTCCGAGCTAGACAACTACATGATATCGCTGCTACCGGCTCCCCTACACAGAGCTTGTAGTAGTCTCAGCCTGAGTACTGGTGATGTTCTCACCTGTATTTCACATAGATGATTACATATTTACCCTGTTTATTTCATTGACTATTTCACTGCATTAGTATGGCTTGTATTTTCTGTACCTTGCTGTCCCTTGAGGACCTGGATCCGGATTATGTCCCCAGGTATAGCCGAAGAGATCCATCCAGAGATATACCGTACAGGAGCACTTCCAGGAGCTGTACCAGGACCTGAGGACGAGATCGCACCAGAGGACTTCTCCTGAGCATTGGCTGTATATAGTCAGTTATTTTTGTTTCTATTTCCAGTTCCTTTATTTCCTGTCTATTTGCTTGATGTATCAGACTTATTCTCGGATTGTTCACCGAGACACTTTTATTGAGATTGTTAGTTTATATTAATTGCATTTATTCTGGCATTTAATCTGTGATTATCTGTTGTGGATGAGATTAGATTAGTCTGTGACCTGTACCATTGATTCTATTTATTGCTAGACTACAGCTTAAGCATGCCCTGATGGATCCATTAAATTGGGTTGTCCATCGGTGCGTGCTGCTGGCCATTGCCGTACATCCAGTCCCTCGGTATTTTGGGACTGGGGCGTGACATGATTTTTGTGGTGGCCCATGCAGGTCTTCGACTAAATTATTCGGTTTCAACTCAGGGACCGAACAGGCCTGCAATAAGATAGGATAAGTTTTTAGGATCTCATCCACTTGCTTGAAACGTTCTTGATATCCATATCGAATCGACTTAATTCGTGACTTGCATCCTGCCTTGATTCCTGTGCGCCTCTTATTGTTTATTTTGGTTGCAGGGTTATGAATTCACGAGCAAACGATGAGACTCCCATAACATCACCACGAGATGCTGTGGTAACCAACGAAGATGAAGTAACACTAGTGGATGGAGGACAATCAGCTCAACAACATACCTCGAGAGTCCAGCACGATGCTATTCCACCAACGACGCCATTTACTCCACCAATGCCCGTAATTCCACCAGGGCAGGCCATGGACGGGCAGCAGGTGTTTCAAATGATCTATGCAATAATGCAAGCTCAACAAGAGACTTTGAGTCGCAGCCTAGCACTTGTACTGGAGCAGGCGAATCTACCAGCACGAAGGCCAACGACGGGCTCTATTTCTGATTTCCGCCTGTAATCCCCCTGATTTTCATAAATTTTAAAAATTGGATTTATCACAATTTTCTGGGATTTTCTGGAATTTTTCTGTAATTAAATACCAGTGTTTTAATTATTCAATGATTTTTAAATGATAATAAATATTGTTAAAATATTATGAAAATAATATTTATTGATGTAAAATAAAAAACTAGACATAGGGTATTTTTCCGGGAATTTATTGGACCCCGGATTGATTTTTAAAAGCCTAAAAACAAATTAATTATTCAAACCCAAATTGAACCGGGCTGAACCGGGTTCAAACCGGCCTGAACCGGCCTGAACCCGGTCCATCAGAACCGGACCGGCCGAACCGCCTAGCGGGTCGGGCCGGGTCAGCCCAACCCGCATCCGCCAGCCCGAGACCCGCGAACCCTCTCTCTCCCAAACCGCTGCCCGACTCTGCCGCTTCCGCTCCGCCGCGGCCGTTACGCCGGCGACCGCCTCACCTCCCTCTTCCCTCTCTGTAACCGCCGGCGACGCTCCGCCTCCTCTCCCCGCTCACCGGCTGCCGCTCCCTCTCCCCGTTCCTCCCCTATTTATACCCTTTTCCCCCGCCTCGAGTTCTCCTCCTCCGCCGTTCTCCGGTGACGACGACCTCAGCCGAGCCTCCGCCGCCCTAGCCACCGGACTCGTCGCCTGACCCCGGAGCCGCCCGCTGCACCTTCTGCTTCCTCGACCACCGTCTCCCTCCTCCCGTTCGAACCCCGCAGCACCCCGAGCAGCCGGACCCCTAACCTAGTCGTCGACGTCTCCGGCCCCCTCCGCCTCGGCCCGACGCCGCCCTGCCGCAGCGTCTCGCCGCATCACCCTCGCCGACGGATCCTCCACCTCCCGCAGACCCCGGCCCCGCCTTCCTCCGCCTCAGCGCCGCCCAGCTCCGGCGAGAAATCCCCAATTCCCCCTGTGTGTCGGACACAGAGAGTTCGACACAGGAACAGTAAAACCCTAGTTGGACTCGTGTCGGACACAACTCGAGGACACGGAGATTTCGGTTTGTGGAACCCAGTTCAGGTAACCATAACTTCTTGCTCGTAGCTCGGAATTCAGTTCCGTAAATTGTATCGCGTAGCCTGTTTGACCCTCTCGGTGCCCGGACAAACCGCTCGGGGCATCGCGTCCTGTGGTGATCGCACACCGCGATCCAAAAACAGGAAAAACCAGACCCTGATTCACCCCGGAATCGAGTACGCTCCGCCAAACGGGACGACTTGGTCATGTGCGGTCTTCACCGTTACGTCAGCGTCGTTGATACGGACGTGTGGGCTTTCGCAGAAGCTGATTCGGATGTGCGTGCACACCGGAATCAGTGCGTATCCGCGGACACCGCCCCGTATCCGTACCTTCTGATTCTCGCTGTAACTTAGTGTACACAAGTCAGATCGAGACGAAACTTGCGCCATTGGACTCGTAGCAATACGCTGGTCCTGTGGGTCAAGTTTGGTTCGATTCTGAGAACGTTGACAAAATCGCGTGTCGTGGGCCCCACAGGCTCCACCCGACGGGCGATTTTGAGAACGGCTCATCGGAATCCAATTCTGGAAGTTCCGTTGGGTTCGTATCATCGTTCCTGACCTGTTGACACTAAGTTGGACTATTTTTTGAGACCTTTGACCCTGGCGCATTTTTCGGTGCAAAGCGGCCCACAATTGGACCCCGCCTTGACCCGAAAATGACGTTTTTGCCCTTGTCTCCAAATTGGACTCAAGGACAGGCGATCCTAGCTGATTGAAGTGTTCTGGATCTGATGGTGATGTTTATTTCAGCAACAGGAGCAGTCTTTGCAAATCCAGCTATTGCCAGAGCTACATTTGAAACAGGAAATCCAGGCAAGTGTACCTTGCCATTAAATGCAGTATTTAATTCATTTTGAATCTCTTGCTCTAATTTCTGTGACTGTGGTACTTGCCCTATCAAGTAAATTATCCCCAGGACACCTGACACAAGCATGATACAGAATCTTCCTGATTATTCAAGGGGGGTTTGTATAAGATATAGATTTTATGATTTAAGCTTTAGAACTTAATAAATAACTGACTGCATTAGTTTCAATCTTGCGTAACATGAACATTGAGATCTGTGACGTGAGATTCATTGGGTGGGGAGAGTATTACCATATCAAGGCTGATTATATTATATATATATCTGGTTATCTGGAAGTGTCCTAGTCTCTGACACAGAGCTTTGGCACCTGTACTGGCCCTTCGAGAAAATACTGCTATGGTTTCTTGTCACTGATCCTGTAGTAGTCTCAGCCTGAGTATGAATAATAACTCTCACTTGCATGATCACTTAGCTGGTTTTAATTATTTAACTGGATTTGTTTGATAGTAACATCGGCATGCCACTGTCTTAAACTTATTAATTTCTTGTGCTTCTCTTGTGTTTAACATTTTGGTTGACTTGCATGCTCATTCACTGTATTATGGCTCGTATTCTTCTGTACCTTGTTACGTCCCGCTGAGGACCTGGTTTTGTTCTCCAGTTATAGCAGACGAGATTTATCCTGAAGTGTACGGAACAGGAGCACTACTTGGAGCTGTACCTGAACCTGAAGACGAGGTGATCGCTGAGGACTTCTCCTGAACAAATGCTTCGCCCTGTTCAGCTTATTGCAAAGAAACTTTATTTCCAGTTTAATTGAACTCTTATTTCCTGTCTTTGTGAACACTTGTGTAACAGACTTAATATCGGATTGTTCTCCGATTTTAATTACTTGACTGTGGATGTTTAATCTTTCATTATGCTATCTTATATTTGTGGATGAGATTAGTAAACCCAGACTGATATTATACAGCTTAAGTATGTCCGATGGATCCATTAACTTGGGTTTGTCCATCGGTACATGCTGCTGGCCATTGCCACGTGTCCAGTCCCTCGGTATTTTGGGACTGGGGCGTGACACCGCCAGCTGAAGCCCCGTACCTTCTCAGGCAAAGAGGAGCCCACAGAAGTTCATGAGTGGCTCACCAACACTCAACATCAATTAGAAGCAGCCGAGCTTCCAAGAGAACGTTGGATGACTGCCGTCAGAATGCAGTTAACCGACAATGCACATCACTGGTGGCTATCTGAGGAGACATGGCTCGGACCAGACCGAGTCAGTTGGGAAGAGTTCTCTAGACTCTTCCAGGAGATGTACATTCCAGCTATCGCTCGATCAGAACTTCGGGACAAGTTCAATCACCTCACTCAGGATGCTAAGACGGTGGAAGAGTACAACGCTGAGTTCATTCGTCTAAGTCGCTTCGCCCCAACATTGATCCCGACGAAAGAAGAGAAGGCCGAGAAGTTCTTCGACGGACTAAACATTGAGCTACAGAAACTAATTGGATCCGTTGCACCTACTTCGTACTCAGACGTCCTTGCTGCAGCGCGACGCATAGAGCGCATCATCAGGAGAGAGACCAGTCTGAAGCGGCCATCCACATCAGCACCAGCCGGAGCACCACAAGAAGAAGTTGCAAAAAGACCTCACATACACCAGCCACCAGAAGCATCTCCACAGGCAATACCTGTCTGTCCATATTGTCGCAAGCGAGGCCATATTGAGGACGAGTGCAGACGAAAAAGGAAAGTATGTTTAGCTTGCGGATCCAGTCAGCATCCATTAAGGGAATGCCCTGAGCGCCGAGAAAGAGCACCAAGGGTAAACCAACAAGCGTTACCAGAACCGAGGCCAGCCCATCCAGTATTGGGAGCACCGCAAACGGAAGTTCAAGAAGTCCTACCACCCGCTCCAGGAGGGTATCAGCCGAGGCCACCTTTGATACCCCAGGCACTACTCTTCCAGCAGGCTCAGCAGCAGAAGAATCGACTGCAAGGACGCGAATAAGCTTTCGCGATGACCGTGGAGGACGCGCAGACTCATGGAGTAGCCAATGCGCGTAAGTGATTCGTAGTTATTCGTTTCTAGTCTTGTTTAGCTCGTGCCTATTGGTTCGTGACCTCAGCCCCAACCTAGTAAATTTGTACTTGTTAATAAATAACCTAGTTTTCTAAAATTTTAGTCTCCTTGCTTAAACTAGATTTTTACTTTGGAAAGTGCAAAACTTTCATTCTTAGGGAAACGATATTTCCCTAAGTATCTTGTGACGTGTTTTGAACCGTGCTTACGACCGCATCATCTCTGTTGACCGGTTATTCTTTGATTGCGAGGACGCAATCCTCTTAAGGGGGGTAGATTGTAAACCCCCTAATTTTTCAAAATTTTTAAATTTGGATTTTACACAAATTTCTGGAATTTTTTTGGGGAATTTTCTGTAATTAAAATCAGGGTTTTAAATATTAAATAATTTTTAATAGATAATAAATGATATTAAAATATTATAAAAATAGTATTTTTGTGTGTAAAATAAAAAACTGGACTTAGGGTAATTTTTCTGGAATTTATTGGGCACCGAACCTATTTTTTTTACACCTAAAAACTATTTAATTATTTATTTATTTATTTAATTAAATAAACCCTAATATCTTGTCACGCCCCAGTCCCAAAATACCGAGGGACTGGACACGTGGCAATGGCCAGCAGTATGCACCGACGGACAAACCCAATTTAATGGATCCATCGGGCATACTTAAGCTGTATTACATCAAACAGGGTTTTACTATTCTCATCCACAGATATAAGAAAGCAACATAAGCAAAAGAATTATTAAACAACAACAGTCAAAGTAAATAAAATCGGAAAATAATCCGATATTAAGTCTGTTTACAAGAGTTCAATTCAACAGGAATTTAAAGAGTTTATTAGCCATAAACAATGAGCATGGAATAAGCAGTTGTTCAGGAGAAGTCCTCAGCGATCACCTCGTCGTCAGGTTCAGGTACTGCTCCAAGTAGTGCCCCTGTTCCGTACACCTCAGGGTAGATCTCGTCTGCTATAACTGGAGAACAAAACCAGGTCCTCAGAGGGACGTAACAAGGTACAGAAGAATACGAGCCATAATACAGTGAATGAACATGCAAGTCAACCAAGATGTTATACTCAAGAGTAGCATCAGAAATTAATAAGTCTAAGACAGTGGCATGCCGACGTTGCTATCAAACAAATCTGGGTAAATAATTAAACTAGCTAAGTGATCATGCAAGTGAGAGTTATTATTCATACTCAGGCTGAGACTACTACAGGATCAGTGACAAGAAACCATAGCAGTGTTTTCTCGAAGGGCCAGTACAGGTGCCAAAGCTCTGTGTCAGAGATTAGGACACTTCCAGATAACCATATATATATAATATAATCAGCCTTGATATGGTAATACTCTCCCCACCCAATGTAATCTCACGTTACAGTTCTCAATGTTCATGTTACGCAAGATTAGAACTAATGCAGTCAGTCCTTTATTAAGTTCTAAGAAAATAAGCTTAAATCATGAAATCTATATCCTATTATGAAACTCCTTAAAAATCAGGAAGATTCTATATCATGCTTTGTGTCAGGTGTCCTGGGTATAAAGTACTGGATAGGGCAAGTACAACAGTCACAGAATTTAAAGCAAAAGAATCAAAATGAATCAATAAATTGCATTTATGGCAAGGTACACTTGCCTGGATTTCCTGTTTCAATTGTAGCTTGAGCTTCAGCTGGGATTGTAGGCACTACTCCGATTGCTGAAACAAACATCACCATCAGGTCCAGAACACATCAATCAGCTAGGAACGCCTGTCCTTGAGTCCAATTTGGAGACAAGGGCAGAAAAGTAATTTTCGGGTCAAGGCGGTGTCCAATTGTGGGCCGCTTTGTACCGAAAAATGCGCCAGGGTCAAAGGTATCAAAAACAGTCCAACTTAGTGTCAACAGGTCAGGAACGATGATACGAACCCAACGGAACTTCCAGAATTGGATTCCGATGAGCCGTTCTCAAAATCGCCCGTCGGGTGGAGCCTGTGGGGCCCACGACACACGATTTTGTCAACGTTCTCAGAATCGAACCAAACTTGGCTCACAGGACCAGCGTATTGCTACGAGTCCAATGGCGCAAGTTTCGTTTCGATCTGACTTGTGTACACTAAGTTACAGCGAGAAACAGAATGGTCGGATACGAGACGATGTCCGCGGATACGCACTGATTCCGGTGTGCACGCACATCCGAATCAGCTTCTGCGAAAACCCGCACGTCCGTATCAACGACGCGCACGTATCTGTGAAGACCGCACGCGACCAAGTCGTCCCGTTTGGCGGGGCGTACTCGATTCCGGGGTGAAACAGGGTTTAGTTTTTCCTGTTTTTGGATCGCGGTGTGCGATCACCACAGGACGCGATGCCCCGAGCGGTTTGTCCGGGCACCGAGAGGGTCATACAGGCTACGCGATACAATTTACGGAATCGAATTCCGAGCTACGAGTCAAAAGTTATGAATACCTGAACTGGGCTTGAAAATTAGGATTTCTCGTGTCCTCGTGTCGACTCGACACAGTGTCCACTGTATCCGGGTACTGTTCTAGGGTTAGGGCTTCTCTGTGTCGGTGTCCAACCCTGTGTCCAACTTAGGGCATCCGTGTCAGGCCACTGGGAGCGGGGATTCAGGCCGACGGAGGTCGGCGACGGCTCGGGGAGGTCCAGGGCGGCCGGGCGGCGAGGTCCGGAGGTGGAGATGTGGCTCAGGCGGCCGGTGGATGGACGGCCGGAGTCGGCTGCAGCTTCTGGAAGTGCGGGGCAGTGGCGAGGGTTCTGCGGGCGCTCGGGGCGGCGGAGCTGGGCGGGGTTGACGGCGGGTGACCGGCGTCGGGTTGCAGGGCGGGAGTCGTGCGGCGAGGTGATGGGTGGCAGTCGCGGTGGAGCTAGGGGATCCGACGGGGAGTTTGGGGGGATATATAGGGGAGGAAGAAGGCGGTGGGACGGCCGGTTAGGGAGGTGGAGAGGTCGTCCGGTGAGGGAGAGGAAGGGGAGGAGGCGCTGGTGCGGTGAACAGGCGGCGGCGGCCGTTTCCGGCGGCGGAGCGGAAGCTCATGAGTCAGGCGGCTGCGGGTTGGGAGAGATGAGATAGCGGGTCGGGCGGTCGGGTTTCGGGTCGGGTCCTAGCGGATCCGGCCCGATCCGAAACTAAGGCGGGTCGGGTTAGCGGGTTAATGGGTCGGGTCTGGGTTGGACCCAGATCCGACCCGATAAGGAATTTGGTTTAATAAAATAAACCGGTTCGGTTTAAATTGGTTTGGTTTGGTTTATTTAATAAAACCTGGTTTATTTAGGGTTCAATAATTTAATTAGTATTTAGGGCTTTAAAAATTCATCCGGGGTCCAATAAATTTCCGGAAAATTACCCTATGTCTGGTTTTCTATTTTACACCATAAAATATTATTTTCATAATATTTTAATATTATTATATAGCAGTTAAAAATCCTTTAATAATTAAAATACCTTTATTTAATTAGAGAAAATTCTCAGAAAATTCTCAGAAAATTACAGAAATTTCAGAAAAATGTAAAAATCCAAAAATAAAATTCTCTTGAAAATCAGGGAGATTACATATCTAACCCAGCCCGGCCCAAAGTCCAACCCCAGCCCATTGGGCCGGCCCAGCCCGCTCTCCCTATCGGGTCGGGTCGGGTCCACCCGAACCCGACCCGCGCACCCGAACTCGCTCACCCCCACCCGTGTCCCCACGACCCGCACGCAGCCGCGTTCTCCGCCGCCCGCAGCAATTTTCGGCCGCCACGACCCGCCTCCCCTTCCGCTAGCCCCGCCACGTCCTCCGCCCCTCTCGGCCCCCCTCTCCCTCGCTCCTCCCTATAAATCCACCCTCTCCCCTACCTCTCCGGCTACACCGCCCTAGCCCCCGCTCCGTCGACCTCCGCCCGCAGCCGCCACCCGTCGTGGCCTCGCCCAGCCGACGCCGCCTCACCCAGTCCCCAGCCCCTCCTTCTTCCTCCCCCTCTCCTCGTCGAACAGCAGCAGCCAACGGCAGCGCCGCCTCCGCGCCACCAGCCGCCCGCGCGCCGCTGCGTGCCTCGTCGCCCTAGCCCCGGCCAGCCGCTCCCCGCCTCAGCGCCGCCGGAACTCGGCCAGCAAACCCTAACCCTAACCCAAGGCTTTCGACACGTGTCGGACACGTGTCGGACACGATCGAATTCGGGTTTTTAGATCCTGTTCAGGTGCGTGTATCTTTCTGCTCGTAACCCCGTTTTTGATTCCGTCTATTGCGTTACGAAGCATGTGTGACCCTCTCGGTGCCCGGATAAACCGCTCGGGGCATCGCGTCCTGTGGCGATCGCGAACCCGATCCAAAAACAGGAAAAATAATGACCCGATTCACCCCGGAACTGGGTACGCCCCGCCAAACGGGATGACTTGGTCACGTGCGGTCTTCACAGATACGTGTGCATCATTGATACGGACGTACGGGATTTCGCAGAAGCTGATTCGGGTTTGCGTGCACACCGGGATCAACGCGTATCCGCGGACATCGCCCCGTATCCGACTTTTCTGCATTTTACCCTAACTTTGTGTACACGCGTCGGATCAAAACGAAACTTGTGCCATCGGACTCGTAGCGATACGCTGGTCTTGTGACCCAAGTTTGGTTCTATTCTGAGAACGTTGACGAAATCGCGTGTCGTGGGCCCCAAAGGCCCCGCTCGACGAGCAATTTTGTGATCGGCTCATCGAAATCCAATTCTGGAAGTTCCGTTGGGTTCGTATCATCGTTCCTGACCTGTTGACACTAAGTTTGGTGAATTTGGAGACCTTTGACCCTGACACATTTTTCGATGCAAAGCGGGCCCACATGTGGACCCCGTTTTGACCCGAAACTGCCGTTTTGCCCTTATCTCCAAATTGGACCCAAGGACAGACGTTTTTAGCTGATTGATATTTTTTGGATCTGATGGTGATGTTTATTTCAGCAACCGGAGTACCGCCTACAATTCCCGCTGAAGTCAGAACCGCAAACAGAACCGGAACCACAGGCAAGTGTACCTCGCCAAAACTTGCAGTTTTTGCTAAATATTCCTTGGCTTTGTTATACATCAGAGGGCAAGAATACCTTGCCAACTTTACAGTCTTGTTGCATATTTCCTTGTTTTATTTATAACTGTTGTACATGCTTAACCTAAGACCGGGTGACGTACTTAGCGTCCGATTATCAGTCGGGTGCCAACACCGTACGCGGTGTTGGGTACGTCACCTAGAGATGGACATTTCGGACCCTTTACTTTCTCGTACTTGTCTTATCAAGTACATTATAACCCAGGACACATGACACTATTCATGGATAGGATCTTCCTGAGATATTCGTGGTAATTCTGTATAGGATACAGGACTTGACATTGACATATGTTCCTAGATACTATATGACTTGTTGCATTAGTTATGATCTTACGTAACATGGACATGGGGCCACATGGACATGAGACGTATGATTATATTGGGTGGGGAGAGACACACAGGCTACAGGTTGATTTTATATCATTCCGGCATCTCAGTCTTCCGCTGAGCTAGACGACCACATGATATCACTGCTACCGGCTCCCCGACACAGAGCTTGTAGTGGTTTCAGCCTGAGTTCTAGTGCTGCTCTCATCTTGCATATCACTTAGTTGGTTATTTAGTGTTCCCCTATTGTACCATTTATTGCTGGAGAGACACACAGGCTACAGGTTGACTATATTATGCCGGCGTCTCAGTCTCTCTCCGAGCTAGACAACTACATGATATCGCTGCTACCGGCTTCCCTACACAGAGCTTGTAGTAGTCTCAGCCTGAGTACTGGTGATGTTCTCACCTGTATTTCATATAGATGGTTACATATTTACCCTGTTTATTTTATTGACTATTTCACTGCATTAGTATGGCTTGTATTTTCTGTACCTTGCTGTCCCCTGAGGACCTGGATCCGGATTATGTCCCCAGGTATAGCCGAAGAGATCCATCCAGAGATATACCGTACAGGAGCACTTCCAGGAGTTGTACCAGGACCTGAGGACGAGATCGCACCAGAGAACTTCTCCTGAGCATTGGCTGTATATAGTCAGTTATTTCTGTTTCTATTTCCAGTTCCTTTATTTTCTGTCTATTTGCTTGATGTATCAGACTTGTTCTCGGATTGTTCACCGAGACACTTTTATTGAGATTGTTAGTTTATATTAATTGTATTTATTCTGGCATTTAATTTGTGATTATCTGTTGTGGATGAGATTAGATTAGTCTGTGACCTGTACCATTGATTCTATTTATTGCTAGACTATATCTTAAGCATGCCCTGATGGATCCATTAAATTGGGTTGTCCATCGGTGCGTGCTGCTGGCCATTGCCGTGCATCCAGTCCCTCGGTATTTTGGGACTGGGGCGTGACATATATGCATGGAGATTATTAATGAGTGTGCCATAGTAGAAAGGTACCCATAAGTGTATGGGAGAGCGTGAGGGAATAATAATACATTGTGCTAAAGTAGTAAGACTTGTGTTAAGATAAAGTAGAGCATTAATGTGAGTGGATATGAGTGTACCAGTATATGACTAATGATGGGTATCTCACCTAATATTGAGGCTAGTGATGTGTTTGTCACGCCCCAGTCCCAAAGATACGTAGGACTAGGACACGTAAGCATGCCCACCGCATGGGTATGGCAACTCCAATATATGGAAACCAAATGCATACGTACGCTGTAATATGAATATCAAATCCGCAAGTGGTATAACATATGTCACGAGTCACAGGGTATAAGCTAGATCTCATCCACGAAAATCAAATATGAATAAAATACCCAATGTCTATGAAACTAAATCTCAATAAGAAGTATCTAAGGATGATAGTTGGATGGAAACAAATCCACTACCAACTCAAATAAAAAAAGTAAATACAATATGAGTATAACACAATCGAGCCCAAAATAAGTACCAACTATCAATCACGGCTCGAAGAGAAGACATCCACGAAGCTTCTATATCCTTCCAAATCTGCGCTCCTGCAAATACTCAAGAACAGGTACACCTGGCAGCGGACCAGGTCCTCAGAGGGACGTAACTAGATACTTAAACACATGTCAATAAAGTACTGAAATAAATATCCACTGGTCGCCTAACCGTCTAAAGTGAATGCAGTTTAAGAACAACTTTCCCAACGCGTGGGCTATCTGGCTAAAATAGGATTGGCATAGTTCTCTTGGAGATCCAGGGGCCTACAAAGGCACGGCGTCTTTCGAACACCGGAGGCCCGCCTGATAATAATATAATATATAGTGGTCATCATGACCGCGTATCTCCGGCGGAGCGTACGGGTTACACAAGGAAAGTGCAATGGAGCCCACACGTCTTACTTGTTGTTCTCCTCACCCTATGCTCTAAGCATGTCACATCCATGACACGATAATACCTCTAATAACTGCCAAGTCTACTAGCATGCAAAGTTTCTAACAGCAGTTATTCCTAACGCACGTCCCACACGTACCGATGATCAGTCAATACGTGCGTCCGTGATCTATATGAGACTCACAACTCGTGTAAAAATATGTGTCACAATCAAATAAAACCTAATGGTGCTACATGATAATGGGGTAGTCTCATGAACAAGGTCAATGCAATACATAAATAAAAACATATCGCGACGTCACCGTCGCGAGCATTTTATATAACAATTAAAATATATGAACTAAGGACAGAAAATAAAGAAGCATGCAACATATGGAATATAAATAACAGTACAATGGCAAGGTATACTTGTCTGGCCAGAGAGCTGCGATGTACCAATAACCTGCTCCAAAAGTCGCGCAGAATAAATCCAACATCCAGGAATGGGAACATAGAATGCTAACCAACCGTTCTCCCTATCTTGAATGCCCAAACTCCAAATGTGCCCACATTAGCATTTTTCTTCAAAATATCTACTCCTCCTTCAAGCGGCATTTAGCTGTGCTAAATGTCCTAGTTCTAAGAATTCAGTTTGCTTCTCTTTGAAGCCTCCAGCAAAAAGTCACCTCCAGTCCATGGGCAGGAGTGCCCTTCGTCTCTCAAATAATATTCCTATATGGTTTTTAGAACCTCTCCTAGAATAAGTGCCCATTGAGTCCAATGAGTTCCTCCCTGACAAAACACCGAAAATGGCTCTCTGAGAGGTCCGTCACATGATAGTTCACTTGTACTCCCATTGATAAATGTCCCAGAAGATGGAGGATTATGGTGGACCTCCTTGTTTGGAGTAAGATGACTCACTGGCAATGATTTTACAACCCGAGACTGGAAGGTTCTGCTACTATTAGAGGTAATCATCTTGGACTCAACAGTATTCTGTATGGTGTTGACAAGACTCTCCTGATTCAATAAGCTAACCTCTTTCTTTGTTGGATGTATGTTCACATCTACATGTTCAGGGGGCAGACTGATAGACATGTAAATGAAAGGTTTTGATGCTTTTGGCAAAGTTGCAGAATACACAACTTCTATAACCCTCTTCAGAGAAGTGCAATCGACCAGCCTGTCCATTACTCCGTCTCTATAAGAAACCCTCTAAACCCCATTGATTTAATTGATTGAAGGTCTTCGTACTTGGATAACTTTGATGTCGTGTGCCTTTCACATAGTATTGGCAAGTCTTCATGGCGGATGCCGTGGCCGTTGTCGGAGACGTGGATGAGCTTGAGGCCGCCGTCCTTGACGACGACGGGGACGGAGGAGGCGCCGGCGTCGAGGCTGTTCTCCAGTAGCTCCTTCACCGCCGAGGGCGGCCGCTGCACCACCTTACCGGTGGCGATGCGGTTCACCACCTCCGGGTCCAGCCGCCGGATCTCCGGCGGCTCTCTAGGGACAGGGCCGGGTCGGTTAGGGTTTCAGGCTAGGGTTTCCATGGAGGAGGGAAGAGATGAGGAAGGGAAGAAGAAGGAGGAGGAATAGTAATGTGAGGGAGGTCGGCTGAGAAATTCCTAGGGTTAGGT
>JAYESA010000002.1:205533939-205691439 GCA_036927795.1 Iris macrosiphon | reverse complement strand
CAAGTCTCAGGTATTTCTAATCTCATCCACAGAATAAACACAGATTAATGCTAGAATAATACAATAGAATAACTAAACAAATCTCAAATAAGAGTATCTCGGGAAACAATCCGAGAATCAGTCTGTTACATTTTAAGGAAATAGACAGGAAATAAAATACTGAAAAATGGAAATACTGAGAGTAAGAAGCCGGTGCTCAGGAGTAGTCTTCTGCCACTATCTCGTCCTCGGTTCCTGGTTCTGCTCCAAGGAGTGCTCCTGTACCGTACACCTCGGGGTAGTTTTCTTCAGCTATTCCTGGGGACATAATCCGGATCCAGGTCCTCAGGGGACAGCAAGGTACAGAAAATACAAGCCAAAATAAATGCAGTGCAGCAGATAAATAAACAAGAGGGTAAGCTATGTTACCAACTTATGTGATATGCAAGTTGAGAGCATCACTAGAACTCAGGCTGAAGCCACTACAAGCTCTGTGTCGGGGAGCCGGTAGCAGCAATAACTATGAATTATACTATAAAATATACTATGTTTTATATATATGAGATCAGCCTGTAGCCTGTGTGTCTCTCCCCACCCAATGTAATCCCACGTCTCATGTCCACGATGCCTCATGTCCATGTCACGCACGATTATAACTAATGCAGCAAGTCTGATAGCTATGAATCAATGCCTATGAATGTAATGTCTATGTCATAAAATATGTATCCTATACAGAATCACCTTGAATGTCTCAGGAAGACTCTGTCTCATGAAATAGTGTCAAGTGTCCTGGGTTATCCTATACAGAATTACCTTGAATGTCTCAGGAAGACTCTGTCTCATGAAATAGTGTCAAGTGTCCTGGGTTCTGTTGTACTTGATAAGACAAGT
The DNA here is from genome assembly GCA_036927795.1 of Iris macrosiphon. Classification (NCBI taxonomy): domain Eukaryota; kingdom Viridiplantae; phylum Streptophyta; class Magnoliopsida; order Asparagales; family Iridaceae; genus Iris; species Iris macrosiphon. The sequence goes on along the minus strand of JAYESA010000002.1, from coordinate 205,690,569 downwards.
ACGAGAAATATCGGGTCTCGATATCCATGTCTATGTGACATTACACAACTTCGTGTACGGGGTTGGCACCCGACTGGTAATCGGACGCTAAGTAAAGTCACTCGGTCCTGGGTTGAACAGTTAAACAAGTTTCTGTATATGACTCTACAAGAACTCAAGTAAAATACTATAACAGGAATTACTGAGAATTGGCAAACTTTAATTGCCCACTGATGCAAAATTAAGCCAAGGAAATAAATAGCCAGCTGCAGGGTTTGGCAAGGTACACTTGCCTGTGGTTCCGGTTCCAATTGCTGCTCTGTCTTCAGCTGAAATTGCAGGCGGTACTCCGGTTGCTGAAATAAATATCACCATCAGATCCAGAAAATATCAATCAGCTAGAAACGCCTGTCCTTGAGTCCAATTTGGAGACAAGGGCAGAAACGGCAGTTTTGGGTCAAAACGGGGTCCACATGTGGGCCCGCTTTGCACTGAAAAACGTGTCAGGGTCAACGATCTCCAAATTCACCAAAATTAGTGTTAACAGGTCAGGAACGATGATACGAACCCAACGGAACTTTCAGAATTGGATTCTGATGAGCCGATCACAAAATCGCCCGTCGAGCGGGGCCTGTGGGGCCCACGACACGCGATTTCGTCAACGTTCTCATAATCGAACCAAACTTGGGTCACAGGACCAGCGTATCGCTACGAGTCCGATGGCGCAAGTTTTGTTTCGATCCGACGTGTGTACACAAAGTTATGACGAGATTCAGAAGGGTCGGATACGGGACGGTGTCCGCGGATACGCGTTGATTCCGGTGTGCACGCACACCCGAATCGACTTCTGCGAAATTTTGCACGTCCGTATCGACGACGCGCACGTATCTGTGAAGATCGCGCGCGACCAAGTCGTCCCGTTTGGCGGGGCGTACCCAGTTCCGGGGTGAATCAGGGCGTTATTTTTCTGTTTTTGGATCGCGGTGCACGATCACCACAGGACGCGATGCCCCGAGCTGGTTGCACGGGAACCGAGAGGGTCACGTAGGCTTCGCGATGCAAAAGACGGAATCGAAAACAGAGCTACGAGCAAGAAGTTATGAGCACCTGAACTGGGTCCTCGGAAACCGGGTTTTCGTGTCCGTCTCGACACAGGACACTGTGTCCTGTGTCCGAATCAAGAATTAGGGTTTGGGTTTGGGATTCCGGCTGAGGGGCGGCGCTGAGGCGGGGACGGCTGGCCGGGGACTAGGGCGGCAGCGTCGGAGCTCGTTGGTGGAGGCGGCGGCGGCTCAGGGCGGCGCTCGGCTACTGCAGCGGCTGCTCGTCGAAGAGAGAAGGGGAGGAAGGAGGAGAGGGGAGGAGCCGCGGCTGACGTCGACGGGGCAAGGCGAGCGGGACGGTGGCTCCGGAGGCGGGTGGCAGCGGCCTGGAGGCGGGGAGCGGGGTGGTGCACGGTGGGGGAAACGGAGAGGGAGGATCTAGGGTTATATAGGCCGGGGAGGAGGCTGGGGGGGTTCGAGCGGGGCGGAGGAGGCGGAGAGAGGGGGTGGACGTGGGGTGAGGTGTGGGCGGAGTGGGCCGGAGGCGGCGGCTCCGCCGGAAGAAGCGGGGAGGGAGAGAGACGTGGGGAGGCAGAGGGTGGCCGGGTCGGGTGCAGGCGGTCCGGGTCTGGCCGACCCGCCCGACCCGCTAGGCCGGGGGCTGGGCCGGGTTTGGGCCCAATGGGCCGGGTCCAGTGGGCTGGGCCGAAAAAAAAAAATAATAATAATAATAATAATCCATAAATAAATAATAAATAAATAAATAAATAAATAAATAGTTTTAGGTGTTTTAAAATAGGTCCGGGGCCCAATAAATTCCAGAAAAATTACCCTAAGTCCAGTTTTTCATTTTATACCAAAAAATATTATTTTCATAATATTTTAATATTGTTTATTATCATTTAAAAATTATTTAATAATTAAAACCCTATTTTTAATTACAGAAAATTCCCAGAAAATTCCAGAAAATTGTGAAAAATCCAAAATTTAAAATTCTTGAAAAATTAGGGGGTTTACACTTGTATGGCCTAGATTCATAGGGTGTGAGCCCAATATTTTTGAGTTAGACTCATACAACCTAGAAATAGCTAGTTTGACTAGTTTGGCATATAGTTGACCTAGTTTGACTATTTTGACTTAGAAATAGCTTGTTAACCTAGATGTTGACTAGTTTATCTTAATTTCTTTCCAGAACCTTGTATTAATGCAATATTCCATATATAGGTTTGTGTGACACCAGTTCGGACAGTTTGACATACATTGCTCTGGACCACAGGCGAGTACATTTCTCTGATTGTTTTTAATTCATAATATTGTATATATGCATGTTCTAGAATTATATACATTGATTCCCGACACAGTGATTTCACGGACTGGTGTTATATGGATCCCGTCAGGAGGTGTTATCCCCTACCGTGTGCAACGGGTACCCAGTCACATGTATTTTATCGTGTGCACCGGGTATTGACTTTCATGTGCTTCTTGTGCATCCACTATTTCGTGTACTAGTGTGACTATATCGTGATCATGTACGTAACGTGTCGTGATTGGATCCATGAATATTGGTTGGGGAGGGGGAGTAGGAGTTGGTTATGTGATCAAAGCCCTCTTGATCTCATGTGCATGTCGATTATACACCTCACGTATAATGGAGTTACCTTTATACCTCATGTGCAACCTAAGCCGATCACATAACGAACTTACACTCTAAATCACATAGCTAGTATTCTTGTTTTCTACTTGCAGTTTATTTCCCGTATTTACTTTTTAGTTCTTATTGTGGTTATTGTCTGTTCTTCCTGTATTGTACATTCTTATTACTTGTGCATCTTGTATCCTTTTTCTATTGCTTGTTATATATGCTCGATTATGTTATTGGAACTGCTTTCAGAGGTATGTACTTCATTCCATTTCTGACTGGAAAATATTTTTCAGAGGATCTGAGAGATTGGTGTCCGACATACTATGGACTTCGACTTATAGATGGTGCAGACTTGGATCCACTAGTTCTGGAGTGATTGCCGGAAGGTTTATCCTGATCACTAGTTTTCATAGTTAGTTTCTTTAGCATTTTGGTACCGAATTTGTTTCCGGCTTATAGTTTGTGATAGATATTGTTTAATTGTTTATTATTATATTTTTGATATATAGTTAGATTTCCTTCATATCTTCTCGTGCTTTAGATTATAATTGAGTTTTGTGTGAGCTATCGTTGGCAGATTTTATATTATTGTGAGATTTTAGATAGTATAGTAGACCAAGACAGCGTTCTACCGCCGATTCTGCGGCGTAGGCTGGACGTTGTTTCCGACTTGCATCCCTACATCAGGTGCGGGTCGTGACACGATCATCTTGCGGGAGTGCTGCAACGTGGTGATTCATGTTCAGCGGGAAAGATCAAGCTTGCGGGAGAATGGGGAGTGATACGCCGCCCCCCGTGCTGGTTCCTCCGTCGCATGCCCCCCCCGGGCACGCACCTCCGCCCGCTGCTGCTTTCCCTCTCCCATGCGGGTGCCCCCATCGCCGCCGCTGCTTCCACCCCCGCCCCCCCCCGTACGGGAGCAGCCCGAGCCTCCGCCCGCGCGTCCTCGCGACCTCCGCAGCGCGACGCCCCCCGCGCGCGCCTCAGCCTGCGCGACCCCGCGCCTCTGACCGCTTGTTGCGTCCCTGCGACCCCGCCTCGGCGGCGTTGGAGCAGACGACGATGGTAAAATGGTAATGTAGTGGGGGTGAGTTTAAGAATATGGTAATTTTAAATTAGTTAAATTTGTGTGTGTTTAGCATTTGGGGTGTGTTAAGTAGAGGGTTGGGTGTATATAGGTCGACCCTTTTTTTTATAGAAAGTATAGACGAACCAACGGACCCCCTCTGCGTTCACTGCTTCCCCTCCCCCCTCCAATCGGGGGCCGCCAGGCTGACGTGCGGTCCCCCGTTTTATGGTTTGTTGTCTTTGTCCTTATTCACATTCCCCCAATTTAGTAACAATTTTGCTATTTGTCTTTTCAAAAAATTTGGAAGATATCATCTCCTATTTTATGATATTTGACATGACATTTTTCAACCCAAAAATTAATATCCAAATTTGTTAATTTTAATTTTAACAGAAAATTTGTTGTACAGATTTTTTTAAACAAATTAACTAAAATAAACTAAAATAAAAAAATTTGAAATCACGAAAGCTTTCGACATCTCTGATGGCGAAAATATGAAATAAAAAAAATTATATTTGTCAAATTTTTACCAACTGGGTTGGCAAAAAATTGATTTGCCAAATTTTCGCCAACCAAGTTGGCAAAAATCTAACAATGGTTTTTTTTTCTTTTTAGTTTGTTCTGGTTTAATTTTTTAGTTTAATTTTTGTTGGTTTTTTTTTTTATAAAAAATAACCAATAGATTTCCTAAAGACAATTTAAAATTAACTAAAATACTTTTTCAAATATTAGATACCACATCTATTATCATTCAAAATATAATTTTAGAAATAACAACCATTTGATTATTATCTATACTAATTTGTTATTATGTATACTAATATAATTTTGAAAATATAATTATTATCTATATTAATTTGTTATTATCTAATTAAACACATATTCAAAAATTAAAACATATATTTATGAGAAATTATAATTAAAATAGGTATCACAATTTAATAAATAACAAACTAATTATTTATTATATATAATTAATTATTTTAAATAAATTTATTAAATTTATTAAGTTATTTTTCTATTTTAAATAAATTAATTATTTTAAATAGGTATCACAATTTAACAAATAACAAATAACAAACTAATACGTTATATAGGTTTCGTGCACCATCTATTAAGTTGTCTTTCTATTCTTGCCTTAGGATAAGTTTCATGGCATAATGTAAAGCCTAACTCGTGTGGCAGTGTGTCGTGCGATATAAGAGTAACACGGCGAGATTTTCCAACTTACCATCCATCCTTCCCTGTCCAGAGATAAAACCAAGTTAAACCAAGCACGAATATGTGTAAGGAAATCCACGAAAATCGCATAAGCAAATACGAGTGTTACGAGCGGGTTCCTGATTCAGGTGCACGAGTTACACGAATTACTCAGGAGTGATACTCAGATGTGTTGCAACAGATTGTTTAGGTGTTCAAATATGTACGAATATCTTTCTCTCGTATTCGTTCATATGTTTTAGAGTACTAGGTGCGATGCAATTGACTCGCACGCTGGTTGCCGTTAAGCGATGATGACTTAGTCTATATGAACATGAGGTCACTGGCTTAGCCATAAATGACCGATTTATAGTCTCATGACGGAATATGGTGCAACATTTGATACAAGACGAGCAATTCAAGGCGAACAAGTGATACGGAAGAGCCATTGCACGCCACCTCGCCGATTCATGCGACTATCAGAAGGGTAGACGGCTAGTCCAAGGTAGTATGCTCTACCAAGGCCCGAATACCGTGTATTTCCCTGCCCAAAAATGGGGTCGCATACCAGAACCGAAATTGGCATGCAATACACCAGATATTCCTCCTAGGCCGGTACGATCCCGGTGCCCCGGTGATCGTTCGAGGAATCAGATACCTTGTGCACGAGTTGTCCGTGACCATGCAAGTCTCTAGTCTGAGGTCTCTTGTCAGGTAAATATTTGGGTCAGATTCAGGTTCAAGTACAAGATTGTTCATAAATATATCGACTCCCCGAGCCGTTCGATTCAGTGCATGGCAAGTGTTATTTAACTTGTCATGATGCAATCCCTAGTTCGGAACTGCCTCGGCGACCTAGCGGTCCCGAATACTTTCAGGTTCATTCTTGCGCGAAACGACTATTCGATAGTCTTTCGGGGAACTTAGATGAATGCAAGGCAAGGATAGTGTTACACGATCGTAGCATGAATTTATAGGACGAGCATAGCGGATATATATAAAACAGGCAATCATTGCAACACTATGAATATAGCTTAAAGAAACATTCAGCATAGTCTTACTTGAAAACATAAACGAGTACGCTAGCACGAGTCTAAGGGCTAGTGCGAGGAGTGAAACCGTGCAGGGACATTATCGGACGACATAATCCATAAGGCGAACAGTGTAAACAAGTGAAGCAGTGCACTACGAAGAGTATACAATGATCTACTCGAGGTATAGCGGGGTCTAATTTACGAAGCTAAGGTAGCATACGAGGGTCCGATTATAAGCCAAGTTTTATTTCCATGTTCTAACGCAAGCAATACAAGATAGGATTATTCCCTTAGCTAGGTGTGTTGTATTATTTATTAGCATGCAAGGGGTGATTCACCTAGCGACTAGCACGTATCGTCCATATTTTAAGTGTGCAGGCTAAGCAATGACAAGTTCATCTTAGCCACCACCTTAGCGATGATTCGCCTCGGTCGAGCGATACTCCGAGCGAGCTTTTGAAAGTCTAAGTCTGAACTCCTGAAGGGCCAAGTCTGGAATTCTTTGCCTCAAATGAGTCTTCTCGCTAAGCAAGGCGGGTCGGGTCGTTGCACTTGCGCCGTTTGAATCGGCTGTCCGCTTGAACGGAACGGGTCGTTATACTCCGCCTCTTCGACTCTGTCGTCGGACGCGTACTTCTTGTCCTCGCCGCCACCTCCTCTTTCTCCGGTCCCGACACCGGCGCCTTCAACATCGTACTCAACGTCTGCGTCACGAATAAATTTTTGGTGTGAGGATTGTCAATTTTTTTGACAGTCCTAAGATAGACATATTGTCAAAAAATTTGGCAGTCCTACCAATTAGAAGGACTGTAAATAATTTGGCAGTCCTAAAATATGTATATTGTAAAAAAAATTGAAAGTCCTACCTATTGAAATGGCTGTTAAAATTTTGACAATTTTTAAAAAATTAGACAGCTAAAAATAAAATTTTTTGAAGACAAACTTGTAAATAAAAACAAATTTTTTTTAAACTGTGCTAAGTAAATTTGAATACGTCTTTAGAATTAACTTTTTGATTTAGTAACACCACAAATTTTAGTAACTCTTTTTTTAGGGCTCAAAAGGAATCTCAACGACCTCAAACTAGCTATAATGAATTAGTTAGGCTTTGAATTTGTCAAATTTTAGGTCGTTGAGATTCCTTTTTCCATGATTGTTCATGCTCATGAGGAACAGAGGTTTCGCCGTCCCTTTCAGTCCCTTTATGCACAAATTTCACTCTCACATCCACAATATTTCGAATTGATTTTGATTTTAAAGGCTGGTTTCAACAACATGTGCTTAACGGATATAATTTAGACATTCTAAAACGTATTATGACACGTACAAAAATATCGTGTTTATATTGCTGTGTCCACAATCAAACGTTTCCTATTTGTGTTTGTATTCTTACAAAATAGATGACGAAGGGTATTTTAGGGTTTGAATCGGCAACTTCACTTGGTTCCTAGCTTGTTGTCACGTTTGCCATACAAAAAAATTTGGTCCAAGGAGAAAATAGTTTAGAAGAATTATATAGTAAAAGACATTTCGTCATTCGGTCTGATTGCATCTGTACATGTACAAATTATGTCAATCGGTCTGATAAAAATTGAATTCCGCCGAATGTTCTAGAAAATTTGTATGTTATGGATATTTTTGGGACAAAAAATTGCATGGATATTTGCCATTCATTTGACCTTCATGTCGGAAGTGGATCTTTTTGGACAAAGAGCTCCATGGACCAGGGGCGGATCCAGGTAGGACGAGGGGACAATTTTTTTCTTTGTCTTTTTTCATATGATTTTTTTATTCTTAATTTTTTTTGTAGGAGTTAGACCACGTCTAGTCCATCTAAATCTACTTTAGTCCACCCCTACCATGGACGAAGGTCACGTTGGAACAAAAAATTACACATTAGACCAAAAAATCCTTCATGCAATTTATTTACAAATTGGACCGCTATTAAGTGCTTGCGTGGACATATGCCATTGGACCTTCGTGCTGCCACATTACACATTAGTAAAATTTCTGCTGAACGTGCGGTGGGAGAGGGGAGGGGATTAGATCGAGGTTCAGCCTGTGCGCTAACGTGACCTTCCTATTGGCCACTGCCCCAAATCTCCTTCTCTCCTGCTTTCACGACCGTCAGCCACCCGTCCAATGGGGAGGGACACATTATCGCGGACGGTTCTGTATAGAAGTACTCTATACATTATACCAATTCTTACTTTCCATGTACATATGTCATTGGAAACAAACAAAATTTTACTGCCAACTTGAATTTTGATATGACAAAAATTGATGACCGACTGACGGAATATATTTTGTTGTATAATATTTCTAAACTACTTTATTCTCTTTATATTTCTTACCATTTTCTTTTGTACTAACAACTGGGGAAAAAAATGGTAACAATGGCAAAGACGAAATGGCTCTAGGAACATTAGTTGACAATTTGCATTTTGATATTTAAAATAATAGATTAATTAACCAGTGATACAATATAGAAAAAATTATACTATAATTTTTTTTTTGTTTAATTACAACTTGATACCCACAACTATTCACAATGTTCAACTTGATACATTCAACTTTGATAGGTACTAACTTAATATCCTATTTCAACTAATATTTTGAATTTGATACTCAAAATTTATTTTATTCCTAAACTACCCTTCCCAGCCTCTCCTCACCCTCCCTATTTCTCCGCCGGCGGTCACACCCACACCCCGGCGACCACCCCCTACCCGCCCCCAATGAACCCACCCCCTCCCGCACACCTCACGCGCGCCCCTGCTCGCCCCCCAGCGGGCTCCTGCTCATCCCCGAGCGTCCCCGCGCGCGCACTAGCTTGCCTCTGCGCGGCCCAGCGCCCGTGCGAGCGGCCCACCTCACGCGCGTCACGTGCGTCCCCGCGTCCGTCGGCCGCCGGCCATCCGCGTCCATCCTACCCGCAGCCGGAGAGGGGCGGGGGAAGAAGGGAAATGATATTTTGGTCCAAATTATTTTGAGGATATCAAACTGAGATCTATAAAAATTGACGGTATCAAGTTAAATATTGTCACTAGTTGAGGGTATGAAGTTGCAATTTAAACATCGATATGTTTGGTGACTTGTGGTTAGTAGTTACGTTACAACGACTACTCGGATCCGACTCATACCTGACCCGCGTGTCCTAATGAACTCATTAACCGACCTGAATGAATAAAATGGAAGCTCTAGAACCCAAAACCCTAAACCCTTGCTATATAAAAACACTATTTTCCTCTTCCTTCTTCCTCTTTTTTCTAGGGTTAGAGTTTCAGTCTCTCTCCCGACCATGTCTTTCGACGGCTCGTTCTCTATCGACTCGGCTCTCGACCGGTTCCTCTCCCGGCATCCCAACCTCCGCTCCACCACGAAGCTCTCCTCTCTCTCCCTAAAGGTTCGCATCCCTCTTTTGCTCTCTCTCTCTACTTCTTGACTCCTATTTCTCTCTCTAAACGTTTCATGCTCAGGGAAAATCTGCGACGGCGGATGAGGCGGTGGCGGCGATCGCTGACCCGTTCCTCCACCCGAGCTACACGGTCCCGATCATGGGCTGCTTCCGCCCGCTCGCACGGAGGATCGTCGAGCGGGTCATTGTGAAGCTCCGGAGCGTCCCGACCCTCGAGTCGGAGTCCAGTGACCCAGGGGAGGAGATTGGGGAGGACGAGGTCGGCGTTGTCGATTTCTACGTCCTGAGAGGGAGGGGGCTGAGGCTCCACGAGATCGCCTCGCTCGCGTTCTGTCGTGCCCTAGACCTGGCGCCCTTCCTTTTGAGGTATTAATTCTGTTGGTTTCGTCGCCAATGCTTTTGTTATTTATGTGCTTATCATAAAATGGCATAAAGCAGTCATATTTGGGCTTTCGTTGATTTGTTAGGGAGGATTCTGTTCCATATGAATTTGAATTGCGGTTTTGTTGGTTGAGACACAAATGGTCCGTAAACCAGTGGTGTATCCAAACCATGTCGTATCGGGCATGTAGCAGACACGCCAGACACTACAAATGCACACTGACACACCAAATTCTATTTTGTGTCTGTGTTGTTGTTGTCATTATTCTTTTGTATTCGTGTATGTTCCTTAGCTGCGAACAAGTGCGACCTTATGCAAGGACCCAATAGCGTCATCCACCCTCCCTACATAGGGGTCAAGTGCCGTTGGAGCTTCACCTTTGTTGTTGTTCTTCTTCTTATACATGTGCCTTGAATTGTTCTGGCACGTGCCTCACTTTTGCGTTTCTTTGCGCCTAGATCCTTGGGCGGCAACTTCACTTAAGAGGTAGCGAGACTGACCGCAATTGCAGGAAATGAACAGGCGACCGTTAGGGAGGGTATCAAAAGTTAGGCGAACGCTAGTGAGGTGACCGAAATGGACTCTTGCTCCTAGGTTGTCAATGGACCCTTGCGCCTAAGTATGCTTTTTGCTGCTGCCAACTTTGGTTGCAGAGGAGATGGTGTACAGGTAGTTTGTTTTGTATGAACTTTCAAGTTCAAAAATTGTGGTCATGTTGGGTGGGTTGCCAATAGGTAATTTGCAGGGGTGATACATTGAGGATTGTACGTTTCTCTTGAAAAAGAGGTTGCAGAAGAACCACCAGTTTGATTGAATTGAAGAGAGGGTAATGAAACATGCATGGCTGATCCACACAAATGACTCAAAAGACAGTTACAGCAAGTTAGCAATATTACATCAGTATCAAAATAGTACAACTGACAATTGTAAGTTATACTTGTATTTTGAACCTTCAGAAGGTATCAATATCGTAATTTATATGAGTCAAGGGGGACATAATAATGGGGGTTTGTCATTCCTCTTCGAAGATTCGTGTACTCTCCTTAGCTGCGAACAAGTGCGACCTTATGCAAGGACCCAGTAGCATCATTGACCCTCCCTCCTTAAGTAGGGGTCAAGCGTCGTTGGAGCTTCCATGTTCTGCTGCGAACAAGTGCGACTTTTAAGAGAGATGCAGAGAACTTTCGAGTTTGAGGACCTTTGTTGTTGTTGTTCTTCTTATTATTATACATGTGCCTTGATTTGCTCTGGCATGTGCCTCACTTTTGTGTTTCTCTGCACCTAGGTCCATCCTTGCGCCTAAGTATGCTTTTTGCTGCTGCCAACTGTGGTTGTGGAGGATATGGTGTACAGGTAGTTTGTTTCATAAGAACTTTCAAGTTAAAAAATTGTGGTCATGCCGGGTGTGTTGCCAATAGGTGATTGACACGGGCCATACATGTGCCTTTATTTGCTCTGGCATGTTCCTCACTTTTGTGTTTCTCTGCACCTAGGTCCTTGATGGACCCTTGTGCCTAAGTATGCTTTTTGCTGCTGCCAATTGTGGTTGTGGAGGATATGGTGTACAGGTAGTTTGTTTCATAAGAACTTTCAAGTTCAAAAATTGTGGTCATGTCGGGTGTGAATAGGTGATTGACACGGGTGACAGATTGACGATTGCAATTTTTTGAAAAAAGAGGTGGCAGAAGAACCACCAGTTTGATTGAATTGAAGAGAGGGTAATGAAACACCGAAGCATGGTAGATCCACACAAATAATTCGAAAGACAGTTACAACAAGTTAGCAATATTACATAAGTATCAAAATAGTACAACTGACCATTGTAGGTTATAGTTGATTTGAACCTTCAGAAGGTATCAATATCATAATTTATAGGAGTCAAGGGGGACATAGTATTGGGTTTGTCATTCCTCTTCGAAGATTGAGTAATTTTTCCCTCGCACCATCTCACAAGGACCATTACACTATTTTATATATCGTCTCATTGTTTTCGTCTCCATCTATTGGTCACACTTACCCCATCAAATAGGCGATACCATAATGTTACCATAATTAGTGCCTATTACAAAAAAGAAGTAAAGCTTCCAATGCAACTTTGTCAATATAGGTCTATATCATGGATGTGAATACACATCTTACGCGAAGATCTTGGTAGAAATAGTGATTTGTGAATTTCTCCTTGGTTCAAGCTTCTTTAATTAGGTTCTGGAGATTAACAGGCCAGTATATTCAAATTGGCCATACTGTACCTGCCATTTTCTGCACTGTGTATGAGTCGCCAAGTTGACTATGCCGCACAACTTAAATAAATGGTTGTCCATTATACCTCTAGTTCATGTCTCATATAAGAAGTATTCTTCCACTCATGTTGCAAATTGGTGCAAAAGAGATAAGTAGCTAGACACCGAGTCATAACATTCCCGGGAAAGGAGCATTCTGGAAATCCATTCCATTCCATTGCAACAACATATTTGTTTGGCACAAATTAGGCTGTATCCTCTTTTTTGCATAGTGAGGAGAGATCTTAAAAATTGGAAGTGAGATGCACATACTAAAAATTTCATTTAACCGCAACATGGAGAAGTTGGTCAAGATTAGCATATTGATCAAGGATCTAACACATGCCATTTTCTGTTTATGTGAAATGAGGATGACCTTGTACACTTGGAAGACAAATATCATAGTGGACATGGTTGGAATGTTTGGAAGGAGAAGGAATAGGATGGAGGAGAACTCCTGGAGGTTCAAAGAAATAAGAAGATAAATAGACATACACTTTGAGGATAGGAAGGTCTAAAGCAAAGGTTACACTTTTAAATTTAAGCTAGAGAGAGGATGAAACATGATAAAGATTGACAATCATGCTATTGGTTGAGAATTGAGCTTGTTTGCCCTTTATTTCAAGGTGACTTAAATAGTGTTTTGGTGATACTCCTGGAGAATTGACCTTGTTTGCGCTTGTATATGGCCTTTCAATAGTGTGATATCCATCGAATGTCTTGGTGTCGTAAACAAGTTATAATTAGGGCTAATTAGAGTTTAGACCCTGGATTTTATACCAGCTTAGAGTTTATGTCCTGACATATCCAATTGGAAAGTTTAGACTCTGAATATTTATTTTTTGTATCATTTTTTATATTATACCCTCCCTAGTCTATATATGAAGGTTTTATTGTAAAGCATGGAAGGGATGGTATAATGGGAAATATGAAACAAATAATAAAAATCCAGGGCCTAAACTCTAATTAGCCCATATAATTATGAGCAATTCTTTTTAGTGGTATTCTGGTATTCTTTCAAAGTTCAAGAGTATTCAGCGAATACATTGTTGTAATGATTAATCCTCAAACCTACAGTGTGGAAAATTGATATACAAAGATCTTGTAACCTCATTTACTATGCGGACAAGCTTTCCATGAAGATCATGGACAATTTTAGGTAACATGGACACAGAAGAGTCAGGATCTAGTAAAGCAAATGCATGTATTTACGTAAAAAATCAGAGAGCTCGAGCAGCCTATATCAACACGAGTATATGTTACTCAAAGCACTCAATGCAATCTTCCCTTTTAGTTTCATGTATAGCCTCTTTCAACATCATTGAAACAAATTGGCGTGACATATTGATTTTTTTTTCTCTGTTCGTATTCTTACTCTTGCAAATACAAATACGAGTTAGTATTTCTATTTGTCAATCTAAATGTTACTGCATTTTCTGTTTTAAAATTTAATGTATGACGATAGCAGGAAATTTCACTTGGTGTGAAATGATTACCTCATGAAACCATTCCAATACTCTTGATTAAATATGCACTTATTTCTTTTTTAATGATGCAGTGATATTCTAAGTTATTTCGGATTTTCTCCACCTCCTTTCAGACGCCTATTGCCAAATGAATCTCCTTGGCAGTTCAGTGAGAAGGTTTGTTTGTTAAAAGCTTCTACAACCTTCTGTTTGTTCATGACCTGTTTGATTTGAATTATTGCTTCTTGATATCATATATTTGAACTGTTTTATCTTACATCGATGCCAAGAAATATTATTTGCTCGATTGGATCTTGTGTACATTTGTATTTTTTGATGCAATATCTTATATATGACATCTCATTTAGCGCCCAGTTTTACTAATACCTTCTGACATATCTTCGCAGGAATGCTTACCAGCAATCTCATCCCTAGAAACATACTTCTGCTGATTTTACCTGTTTTCCAACATTGGATTCTAGTCTAAGTGAACTTTGTTTTAGTTGTGTAGTCTATGTACTTTCTCTTCACAAGATTAAAGGGGACAAATCTTTCACCTGACCAAGAACTGATTGGTGGCTTCTGTAACTTCTTGTTGATATGTTAAGCTATGATACTATTTCTAGGATTAGTTGATTTTGCTCTATCCTCTTGTTTGTTAAACTGAATATGACATTATATGATTTACTCTGGATGAGCAGAAATTCAGAATGCCATATTTCATATCTGATTCCGCTTCACTCCTTTTTAAGGTCGCATCCTGTATTTTTTTTTTCCAGATTTCGAGTTTTCTTTTTAAGGTATTAGTCTATCAGAACAGTAGAAGGTAACGTCTTATGATGGTGTTATTTGCAACCTGATTAATGTCTCAATTGCGCTCAAACTCTTCACTCTACAATAAAAACAACTCTATGTAGTTGGTAAAATTGGAGCATTTTTTTTAACGTCACAAATCTCGCAATTAATCACACTCCCTTACAAAAATGGAGATCTGACTGTCATTTTTTTGTGACATCAATTATAAGAATGTTTTAGTAGCAAATCTACTTCATTTCACGTTTGGGGAGGTCAGGTGCAGTATTATGCTAACTCCTTAAACCGGGGAACTTTTTATTGCTCTCTTTCTCCTCTTAAAATTGGGGTTAAGCTTTTAATCAAATTGACTAGGGTTGCTTGCAGCTCATTCATTCCCTTATCTTTTTTTCCAAGTAAGTACAGTTTTCGATAGTGAAATATTTTTCCAATTGTTCGCTTGTGCTTTCAGGATGTATTCCCTTTGGTCGATGCAATTCGTGTATCTTATCGTTTCCTTCTCATGGAGCCAAAAGTTTTTTCTGAATTATGGAACTGGTCCTGTTTCCTTGATTTAGTGGAGGAGACTGCCAATCTTGATCTAGGTGGTGCCACATCATCACTGGACTGTTTATTGGATGTAAGATGGTGCACAATACAGATATTGGCGATTGTTTTTAGAATAAGTGATAGGGCTACTAAAAGTTTTGGTATGGGACAAGATGAAGCTTTTTCTTGCGTATTACGGTTAGTTCTATTCTTTACATTTGGAACTATGTCCTCATTCACTTGCAGTGAAATGGTAATACAAATTCATTTACTTGCACTTGCAGCTGGGAGGAGTTTTGTCAGGATACATCAATAGAAAAGACTGGCTGGTACCTTCAAGGAACTGATGTGGAAAATATGGAAAATGGAAGTTACCTTAATGATCTCGTAAATTATAGTTATTGTATAGAGTCCTTTGAAAATAGTGTCTCATCAAATTATAAAGAGATTAAGCCTGAAAGGATGGATCATAGAAATTCATGGTAAGTCAATCCTTTTTTGTACAAAACATGTAGATTCAACTGATAGTTATTATGTATATATTGTTAATTTCTTCTATTTTTTGCAGTGATCTGAAGTTATCAGGAAGCCCTTTTGTCCTTACATCAGCAGTGAAGAAAAGTTTTGAGATGGTTTTAATGGCGGTAAGTCAGAGGTGGCCTGTACTTCTTCACGGTCCTGTAGGAGCCGGAAAGAGTGCACTGATCAACAGGTTGGCACATATTAGTGGAAACCAAGGTAATAAGTTGCAGATGAACATTTTAGTCAAAATTTTGTGGGTAGTTACTGAAATAAGTGAATGATTACATCAGGATGGATGATTGGTCCTCCATAATTAATTGTATATAATTATCTTCATATGATTGCTTTGAAGTTTGAACTATACTGTAATACACCAAATGAAGCATAACTTTATACCATGACCAAATATTATCATCAACCTTCCCCAAGTAGGGTGCAAGCACTGCCAAACCTTCCCTATTTGCTGCAAACAGGTGTGACCTGCAACAAAGCAACAGAGAGCAGTTTCAGAATCTAGGGCCTACTTTTTTGAGGGGAATTTTGGTCCGAGTTGCTAGTTTTGAAAAATATTATGTAGGAGTACATGTTGACAAGTCTATTTCTACCGGGTCCTTTAGTAAGTGAATCTTTTACTATAATTTTTTTAAAATAATGGGAGTGAACGATTATACCCATGTTTTTAAGTTCTCTCTCTCTCTCTCTCTCTCTCTCTTCATGCTGTCCTTTACACCTCTCTCTCAAAGAGCTCTCTCTCTCTCTCTCTGCGCTATCCTTTCTTTCCTGTACACCTCTCTCTAATGTACATTTCTCTCTCTCAAAGAGCTTAAGCTCTCTCTATACTGTGCACCAAAACTTCCCTTATCCTAACCCTTGACAAGACCCATAACCAGCGGCCCAAATATCCGAACCCTGTTCTCGATTCCTTAATTCTTCAGACTCAGAAAACAATAAATTTTCAAAAAATATTAATTTTTACTCAATACTGCGAGTCGATCTTTGAAACTTATCAATCCTCCCTTCTTATATCAAGGGTATCATCCACTTAGGTATCCTATCTTTTGCAGAAAACAATTTTCATCAAAAAAAAAAAAATATATAAGAGTGTTATTATTATTAATTAAGAGTTATAAATGCTAAGACTTCGTTAAATTACATCTTAATATGTTACATACATGCTTAATATGTTATGTTTATCTTAATTTGTTATATTCACGTGCAACATGTTATATTTTGACGAGTAACTTCACATGTATTTTAAAAAAATGATCAAAATATAACACGTTACATAAAACTAAAGAGTTATTATCAAATAAAATAAATTCCATTAAATAAAAAATCGTACAAAAAGTTATTATTATCCATGAGTTACAAAAATACATAGTTTGTTAAAGAACAGAGATAAATCCTTAATGTGTTATGTGTATCTGTGATGTGTTAGGTTCATGTATAACGTGTTATATAATACTACATGATTTTTTAGAAGTTTGTCAAAGCACAACACTTTATGTATACCATAACACTTTATATAACAAGCAGAACCTTTACGTAATACGCTACCACTGCTACTAACAAGTTACAAATATTTGAACGTGTTGCTTATAGTAGTAACCTATTAGATCTGTTTTATTCACAAAATACTTGAAAACCATGTAGTCCCTTGGTTTAGTGTGTGTGTGAGAGAGAGAGAGAGAGAGAGAGAGAGAGAGAGAGAGAGAGAGAGAGAGAGACCCACTCATTGAAGTAAAGGGCATTTTGGACTTCCTATTATTTCTTTTCATTATTGAATACAAAATCTATTTGTTGTAAACTAGGGATTGGGTACCTATAGACTTGTCAACAAGGATCCTTGCCACTACTTTTTCAAAATTAATGACCAGAACCAAAATTTCCCTATTTTCTATGCATGCCCTTTGCTTTGCTGAGACACCTGTCTCATCTTTGCCACTTGTTTGGACTACAAATCTTAAATAAATTAAAATAGATCAACAGATCAAGCAACTTTAAATAACAGGATGTTGAAGAAAAGAAATTATTCTCGCAAGAAGGTTAGGACTCCATTAGGTAATAGTGAAGGAAGAGGCAGTTCACTCTGCTGCTCTTCTTTATATAGATTCCTATGGTTAAATTAATTTTTTTTGAACTTGTCACATAAAGCTGTTCTTGGAGATCTCATTTAGGATTTTCAAGTGTATCAATTTGCTCTGGTACTGGGCAAATGAATATATTCACTGCAGTTCTTATATGAATAGGTTGTAGAACGTTATATTCACTGTTCTATTTTTTTTATGTCTCTGATGTGACATGTCCATACCACGATAGTTGACTTTGTTGGACTTAGGTAACTGCAGAATTTTTTTTTTTTTTTTTTACTGATTCTGATTAGTATCTTTGATAATCAACCGTTGTTCAGTTCTGTGCATTCACATGGATGAACAAATGGATAGCAAAACATTAATTGGGAGTTACATCTGCTCGGAAAGACCTGGTGAATTCAGATGGCAGCCTGGTTCTCTCACCCAGGTCTGAATTATTATTGCCTTCATAGAAGTTTCATATATGCTCATGTTCACTTAAAACCTTTTTGCATATACCAATAACATGTATCCAATGTGTAGTACCTTAACACCTTTGTGCATATTGCTGGGACAGGCAATCTTGAATGGAATCTGGGTTGTGTTTGAGGATATTGACAAAGCACCAAATGAAGTTCAGTCAATCATCCTACCGTTACTGGAAGGTTCAAGTGCATTTATCACTGGTCATGGAGAGGTGCACCTCTTTATGTCGTCTTTGATATCCTTTCTAATAGAAGCTACCAATCTCTATGTATGTTCAGTGTTCTTATGCTTTGGAAGGTCAGGGATCTTGGTCAGTTGGTTGTGACCATCACATCTCTGAACTGATATTCGAACCCTCAATTATTGGAGATTATTGTGTATACACTTCAAAGAGAGTATTATTGGATACTATTGTTTCATCTTAAAAAGATAAGAAGATATTCAATGTTCGGTAAAACATTAAAACAAACCTTCTTTGTAATATTTCTAGATCCTCTGGATTGCTATCACATGGTAGTGGTATCACAAGGAAATTAATGTCTGGAATTTTACCACTATAAGAAACATTATAATAATGATATATGCCTGGGTTTCTGTTCCATTCTCAAATACAGCACAAATTGTAACATTAACGTCTGTGGAATTTTACTACTGTAAGGTAGAGCAGTTAATCTTTCCAACTCCATCTCCATGTAACACTTAAATTGACACAGTTGCTTTAGGCTTCTGTCTTCACAAAAATAACATGACATGAGAGTTAGTCAATTATGTCGTAAGAACAGGTTCACAAATAATATTACATATATACTTGGAGAACTAGGACCATTTTCACCGTTGAATAAACTTTAAAGAAACATCCTATTTTTTTAAGCAGATAACATATATACTTGGAGATTAAACACACATAATGTTTGAAAAGAAGTTAAGATAGGAGCCGGCTGGGCAAGAGGTGAGTTGACTGCCCGAGAAAAACAACCCTGCCCTCGTGCGACTGTTTTGGAAGCTTTCCCAACAGTACAAGCCCCGAATTCCTGCACTACCGTATCCAAGCATGACCCTGTAAGGAAGAAATAACCCAATTTCTTTTTTACTTTGCCCTAGGTTTTAGAAGGAAGAGAAATTATAATTTGCTAGGAGAAAAAATATTGTGTTAATCGCCTTTCTTCTAATGAGTGGAGTCTTTTAGGTAGAGGCAATCTCTCAGGAACAATTCCCACTAAAGGGGTGCGACTCAACTCCCACTCACTATTATTGCGCACGTGAAGACAGGCCAGCAGGACCCTAAGATAAAATAAAAACCCAAAAAAACTAATTGATTAAACAACCAAATAAGAGCCAACGGAAACAAGCACAACTCACAAACACTAATTAGAAACACATTTTCTCGTCTTTTACTGATCATGGAATATTGATGAGCCGACTTACATATTGATTGGACATTTGATGAGAAAAGGCTTGGATGATGATGATTGGGCAACTATACAGTAGGATGTTTTAGGAACGTTCTTATGGAAAATATCTCTTGGATCTCTGTGACATTGTAACATTTATATTCTTTATAATGGTTTTCAATAATGATTTAAAAATTGTATTATAATTTAATATATTAATATGTTTATACTTTATACCTTTTTAAGTAAAAAATGAAAACAAAATTGTTTAAAGTTTGTAAATGAAATGATCGCAGAACCTTGTGAAATGGAGCTAGACCGGAATTAGGTGGCCTATTTCCCTATTTTATTATTTTAGTACTGATATTAGATGCATGTATACAGTATACTATGACTTTAGTACTTTGTATATACAATCATTAGTCTAGAGCAATTTTATTTTTTCTTTCATGAGGCATTTGTGTCTTTTGCAGGCAATAAGCGTGGCAGGAAGTTTCCGCCTTTTTGCTACAATATCAACTTGTAATGATGAGACATGTCATGGCATAGAAGGTGAAATGTTGTTCTAGATTATATTGAGATTTGGATATTTTTCTATAATTAATCATATCATCGATATATTTAGCGTTGCATCTTGGATTTTTAAGTCTTGGATTTAGTGTTACACATGTTTTCTCTTAGCTTTTGGTTTCCATCGAGGTTTGATCTTAGCACCATTCTATTTGTTGAACTCTTATCAAATTGCTCTGTGATTTGGGGAATTGGGACTTGGTCAAGAGTAGAATTGCCTTTGATGTAATTTGAAGTTTTTTCTTTTCTCTGCATGCCCTTTTTACCATATTGAAGCTTGCGTCATCTAGAAGGCTATATCTGTTTAGTAGACATTTAATGATAACTAGTTGTGGCGGTAACGAATCTGTTCAGTAGCCATTTAATTACAAGTAGTTGTGGCGGTAACAAATCTGCTAAAGTCTTGTTTAGTACAATGTGAAAAGTAATGTTATACATGTCATTTATACCAGAACTCATTTTATTTAATACTCTGATTCCTATGAAGATTAAGTTGTGATTCTCTGATTACTCTTTATATACGGTTTTTAGTGGGTCATTTTATAGCTTGATTTTCTTCTAAAAGTTGGTGCTGGAAGATGGAAAAGACCAACCTAAAATGGATCTTTGCGTAAATTCACTCTTTTCTTTACCTTCTTTTTAAGGATCATAAATATGTTTTTAGCAAATAGATTAACTACTGATTGGTGAAAATTCATGGTCCTAACAGGAATTATATTTTACATCTTTCTTCTGTTGTTTATAAATATTTATTTTGGATCATAAGTACTGGCCCATTTTGTTATCAGGAAGATTCTCTTTTAGCGCTTTATGGAGGAAAGTGAGGGTTGGGGCTCCAAGCAATGTTGACATGTTGGAAATAATAAATACATGGCATCCAAATTTGGAAGCTTTTTCCTCTAAGCTCGTGGGTATGCTATCTTCTTTTTATGTTTATTTTTCCATTTTGCAATTTTGCGCATACATCACTGAAGACATTTTTTACATGCAGATACTTTCCAAAGGATTAACTTTTTAGCTACTGGCCATGTCGGGCAAGTTAATGAGGGCGGGGTTTTATTAGCTGGTACATTTAGCAGGTTCACTATAAGGTATTCAACCTCACCATTCTTTTGATTAAGTGGTTTCTTGCATATTGGGATGATAACATTTCTTGGCTTTATCTTGTCAGGGATCTCCTAAAATGGTGCAAGCGAGTTACAGGCTTAGACCTCAATTTTTCGGGCCTTGGGCTGTCAAACTATGATCATCAAAAGATTTATCAAGAGGTTTAATAGTTGTGCATGTTTTAAGTGATAAATTGCTAAAGGGACCACTATAATATGGTTTATTTATTTGCTTTAATTTCTCTTTCCATCAGGCTGTTGATATCTTTGTGGCTTCCCTTCCCTCATTGCCAAATCGTTTATTTGCAATGAGAGAAATTGCTAGATTGTGGGGTGTTCCCGAACCGGAAAATGTGTACCCTCCTGGCAAGCCTGTCATTCAGGTTTCTTGTTTTACTGAGAACGATTACTTTTTGTGGTTATAGCTGGTTGCTTAGCATTCAATACTTGCTCTTTTTCAGAATTTGAGGTCAGGACTACAAGTTGGGCGGGCTACCCTTCAGTGCGTGCAGACACCGGTGTGTATATGAATTGTTCATGTCATTATATATTTTGTATTGGATAGTTCATTTTCTTACGCCGTTTCTTGGACTATCTTTTTTTAGGTTCATCAGAGGAGACCATTTATTGGTCTTCGCAATGCCCTCCATGTTTTGGAGAGGATCACTGTTTCTGTTAAGCACTGCGAGCCTGTTCTTTTGGTGGGTGAAACCGGTACTGGGAAGACTACACTTGTTCAGAATCTGGCTATGAGGCTTGGGCAGCCGCTGACTGTTATGGTATCTATAATACAATTATTTAATGTTTAGTGAACAATGCATGCCTTTGTTTGCAGTAGGAGATAACATTGTTTCAATTTTTTTGGTTAACCTTTTGTCATTCTCATTCTTTTGGCCTAGTTCAAGAAAATTGTTGATGGTTTTATGAAGTATAGGACCTTTATTCAGGGTAAAAGAATTTGTGTAATATTGTGACGTTTGTCTAGGCATAATGCCTTTTCTTTGCTAATTGACGCATAATACTTTTGGAGATTTTCTATACACACTTTTTGTCATCTAATAACTATTATGTATCTTAATTATAAATATCAATCTTGCCTATTGCTGTCTGTAAGGTTGCATTTTGCCTCTCTCGTTTGAATTACTGATGTTGATAACTGTTGATTTATCTTCCCACAGAATTTGAGCCAGCAAACAGATGTTGGTGATTTACTGGGTGGATTTAAGCCTACTGATGCACGCTCAATTTGCATACCTCTTTTTCACGAATTCAAGGAATTGTTCCGTAGGACCTTTTCCATAAAGGTAAAAACCATTAACTATGTCTCTCTTGGTAGTCATTTTGCTGATCACACTCAATAGCTGTTGCTTATTAACTGAACTGCGTGACCAAATGTTCCTTTCTGGGAATAGGATAATGAAGATTTACTTCGTCATTGTGAAGAATACATAATGCAAAAGAAATGGAACAATCTATTAAAAGTTTGCCAGAAAGCAGTTAATGCTGCCTTAAAGTATGTTAGTCAAACAGGAGATTCTGATCCCAGATCAAAGAGAAAGCGGCCTGTGTGTGAAGAGGTTCTCCGTCAGTGGGAAACCTTTTCCCTAAATCTCGACACTGCTCGCAAGCAAATTGGTTCCTCTGCAGGCATTTCATTTAAATTTGTGGAGGGAGCTTTTATAGCTGCTCTAAGGAATGGCCACTGGATTTTACTTGATGAAGTTAATCTTGCTCCTCCAGAGACATTGCAGAGAATTGTTGGCGTCCTAGATGGTCAGAAGGGTACTCTTTGTCTGGCTGAAAGGGGTGATGTTGGCTATGTTGAAAGACATTCACAATTCCGCTTGTTTGCCTGCATGAACCCTGCAACTGATGCTGGTAAGCGCGAACTCCCGTATTCCTTCCGGAGTCGGTTCTCTGAGTATTTTGTTGACGAGGTTCTGGATGATGATGATCTGGCCCTTTTTGTTGATCGATATATGGATGAAAATGATACTGGCCTCGAAATGGTTAATAGAATTGTTAAATTTTATAAAGCAGCCAAGAAAGAATCTGAGGAGAAGTTACAGGATGGTGCAAATCAGAAGCCACAGTTCAGTTTGAGATCCCTTGCTCGTTCGCTTGAATATGCTAAAAAAGCGGAGAAGAAGTTTGGCTTTCAGAAAGCCATTTATGATGGCTTTTGCATGTTCTTTCTTACTTTATTAGATGGCCCCAGTGCAAAAGTGATGAACAATATGATATTGTCTCACTTGTTAGGAGGCGTTGTGCCCCCTAATATTCCTTTTGATAGTTACCTTACTGAAAATTTAAAAATTCAAGATATCTCGGATACAGATACTTTCATGAAGAATTATGTCATTACAAGAAGTGTTAATGCGCAACTTAAGAATCTTGCACGTGCAGTTTATATTAAGAGATACCCAGTTCTTCTTCAGGGCCCTACATCTAGTGGAAAAACTAGCCTTGTTCAGTATCTTGCAACTTTAACCGGTCATGAATTTGTGCGCATAAACAATCATGAGCATACTGATCTGCAGGAATATTTGGGTACGTACATTACAGATTCTCAAGGAAGACTGCAGTTTCAAGAGGGTGTATTGGTGAAGGCTGTCCGTAATGGTTATTGGATTGTCTTGGACGAGCTTAATCTTGCACCTTCTGATGTTTTGGAAGCATTGAATCGGCTACTAGATGATAACAGAGAACTATTCGTGCCGGAAACTCAAGAAACAGTGTCTGCACATCCAGACTTCATGCTGTTTGCCACCCAAAATCCACCTATGATATATGGTGGACGTAAGGTGCTCTCCCGAGCTTTTCGAAATCGATTTTTGGAGATTCATGTAGATGAAATTCCTGATGATGAACTGACCACAATTTTAGAGAAGAGATGCTGTATTCCTGCTAGTTATGCTTGCAAAATGGTTGAAGTTATGAAAGACTTGCAGTTGCATAGGCAAAATAGTAAGGCCTTTGCAGGAAAACATGGTTTCATAACTCCACGGGATTTGTTTAGATGGGCCAATCGTTTTAGGATGTTCGGTAAATCCTATGAAGATTTGGCTAAAGATGGTTATCTTCTTCTTGCTGAAAGGTTGCGTGATGAACATGAGAAGAATGTGGTTCTTGAAACTTTGCAGCGTCAATTACGTGTGAAATTGGTGACTGATGACTTGTATAAAGTGGTATGTTCTGTTTTTTTTGTTTTCTTCTAGAACTTTGCTTGTGTTTATAAATTTCTTGGTACATTACAAATATTTTTCTTAGCTTTACATTTTTTTTACAACTCATCTTATTTAACTCTACTTTTTTTTTTTAGTAGCGTGGTTGTACATCGTGACCCTCCCTTGACCTTGCATTTGGCAGGAGCCTTGTGGTCCTTGGATACCCTTTTTGCATGAAATAATTCATAACACACGAATAAAGTTCATGATACATATATTTGACAATATTCCATTTGACTTGTTAATGGTGAAAGAACATGCCACTCAACTACTTTAATCGTATAAGTTACAGTCCACTTTTATTTGGGTTATAACTTATATGAAGTGCATATTCTTCTTCAACTATTATATTTTTGAGTTATTTGTATTTACCCTCCCAAATTGATAATCATATCTCCACTACCCCCCACCCCCAAATTTTTTTTCTTCCTAATTTTAAGAATTGGGGGCGGAGGGGGGGGGGGTAGTGCTAATTAAAAAAAAGAGAGGGGTAGTGGAGATATGATTAGCAATTTGTGGGGGGGGGGGGGGGGGGGTGTTAAATACAAATAACTCTATATTTTTTGCAATTCACCTCTCATCTATAACACAGTCCCCGGGCTATGTGCTATCACTATGCATCAGAATCACTAAGAAAATCCCTTCAAAGTGAGAAAGACTTCCACATATATGAAGTAGCAAAAGGTAGCGAAGAAAGCAATTAGTGAAGCTAAATCTAAGGCCTATGATTATCTATATAGGAGGTTAGAAACTAAGGAGGGAGAAAAATATATTTATTGGCTTTGTTAAGAGTGGGCAAAGGGGGAGCAAATACTTGGATAATATTAAGTATATCAAGAGTGAGGACCAAAAGGTATTAGTTAGAGAGAATGATATTAAAGAGAGGAGTTATTTTCACAAGCTATTTACTTCACAAGCTAGAAACATAGAAAAGCTTACTTTAGATTTAGCTCATGATAACTCTTATTGCTATTGTGATAAAATTAGAATTTTTGAAGTTAAGATTGCACTAAAGAGAATAAAAATTGGAAAAGTGGGACCCGATGATATTCCTATTAATGTTTAGGGGAGAAAGGATTGATATGGTGTACTGATTTATTCAACAAAATCCTAAGTACTAAGAAGATGTCGGATAAGTGGAGAAATAATATTACAATATCCATATGCAAGAACTAGAAGATATATAAAGTTGTAATAACTATCGAGAAATTAAGCTTATGAGTAATACCATGAAACTATGGGAGAGAATGGTTGAACAAAGATAAAGAAAATATACTAAAATTTTAGAGAATTAGTTTGGTTTTATACCGTAGAGATCTACTATGGAAGTCATTTACTTGCTAAGAACAACAATGAAAAGATTTAGAGAGACAAAGAGTGAAGTGCCTGGTTACCATAAGGTGACATATATTATGCTATTTCTCAACTACCGAAGTAACCATATCAACTACTCAAGCTGCTAGAACTCAAGAAATTGTACTGACACAGGACTAGACTAAAGAAAAACTCTAAACCTATATAGGTTATATCTAATATAGTGAGGAAGCCCTAGTGTGAGTAATGGTTATCAATGACTTTACTAGAATCGTAAATAGATTTTTATAAACAAACATTCGAAACAAAATTTTCACAGAACGCTAACCGAATACATAGGAAGAATTCGGTTATCTGGCCAGCTGGTTGGTCAGATATCCGATCGATTATCTGGTTCGAGGTTCACAAATTACGGAACAGACTTTTCAGATGTGCTTTGTAGTTTTCCGTCATGTTGCTTTTCCTGTGGTTTGAATCCTACGAGGAATGCATCAATATTGAGGAAGAAGTGACGAAGGAGCATGCCCTCTGGAGTGTTGCTAATAGTGATTCAAATCCTGTAACGAATGCATCAAATCAACAATAGAGTATGTGGAGGAAAATGATAAAAGAGAGAGATAACTCAAAATGAAAATCATCTCAATTGTATTGTCGATCCAGAAGAGTTTAGAAAGAAAATCATCTCAATTGTATTGTCTATCCAGAAGAGTTTAGAATAAGGCCATATTTTTGTAGCTTCCTAGAAAACCCTCAAAATCTAAAAGGAAAAACTAGAATAAAAACAAATCACATCTTCAATTGATCACTTCTATCTATATCTAAACAAGCCCTAATCGAATCAAACTTAAAGCTAACTAAATCTGGCCTTGGATGATCCTGCATCGCATACGTCATCCTTTTGGTTATCCTAGGTGAAGTAACCATTTTGACTCTGACTAATACTTGTAAGTTGTAACCCACAACAATAAATTAAACTTTTATCATGCTTTACACAACCAAGTAACTGAATAAGATAGCTATTCGAAAAACATCAAAATTACTTCATTTGTCCCATGAACAGAAATTGGGAAGAGGGGTGGATTGGTGGTGCTTGGCTAATAGGAAGATGACAAGTCTCATCTGTCTCTCATCTTTCTTTCTTGAAAGCTATACTGTGTTCTTTTCTCCCATTGAACCTGTCATTTCTAGGGTTTTATTCCCATTTCTCTATTTTTTTTCAAACCTATACTCAAAGGGGACTTGGCTCTTCTTATTGGTGTTATACAGATTTTTGGTACCTATGTGCAGCTTCTTATCGACACTCTTCTTTAAAAATTTATACGAAATTTCATGTCATTTTGTAGAGAAGCTAAAATATCATTATCTAACTGAGATCTGGATCCAATATACGGCAAATTTGGGTCTTCGACCAGTTATTGTGCATAAAGTGTTGGCTGTACTAGTATTAGTTTACAGAAAGCTTTTGCTAGCTATTATATTGTTTGTTTAGGTACGATCTTAAAAAATATATCTAAAATTTTATTTGGCTATCCATCTTCGTGAAAAGTTCAAATATGTATGCAATTTTATTTAGCTAAGACCTGGAATCCCAGGTCCAGACCTGATAATAAGTTGTTGGTTGTTTCTTGTTCCATGGGTAAGGAAGACAAACTTGATCAATTTTAACGGATGACCTGGGCATTTTCCATCTCCTCGGGTAAATCGCTAATTTTAGTTGTTATTGGTCATGATAACAGATTGTAAGTGCACTTAGGCTTATATGAGTAAAGAGTATAGTAAGCTGCAATATGGTCTCACTGTAGGTTTATGCATATATGAATGAATACCTGGAGACTTCTTGTCATCTGCTCTTGGTGATTTGCTCGAGTTGATGTATTGATATAGAGTATCTACATTTAAAACTCATGTTATTTTGGGAAATATTAGAAAAATAATGATATTAATACTTGTTACTTCTGTTATGCAGGAGTCAAGTGAGGCTGATGCTATTTCTAAGATTGCTGAACACCCTGCAATACAAGAGAGCTGTGGAAGGTCAATAAGGCTACATTTGTATGTGTTGTGTTTATTTTCCTCATTTCCTCTCTCTTCTCATACTTGATCACTGTTTGCAGAATTATATGGACTAGAAGCATGTGGAAGTTGTATTTTCTTGTTGAGCGCTGCTACAGATTGCGTGAGCCTGTCCTTCTTGTCGGTGAAACTGGAGGCGGTAAAACCACAGTATGCCAGTTACTGAGTGCTGTTTTGAAGGCTAGATTGCATATATTGAATTGCCATCAGTACAGTGAGACATCAGATTTTGTTGGGGTAGGGTATTTTATATATATATTAGTTGGCATCATTTTTATAATAATGTTTCTTTGTTTACGCCATAATTTTTTTTTTTTGCCCATGTCTTGTCAATCTAGTGCGCTGAGCTTGATTGTTGGCACAGTCCTTACTGACTGTTAACTTCACAATTTTAGGGTTTTTATCCCGTACGAGACAGGTCCAGATTATCTGTGGAATATAAACATCATATTGAAAGGGCGAGACGGTCAAATATCTTTCAAATTTCTCAAGATACTGTATGTACTCTTTTCTTTTTTCAGTCTTGGGTCATTCGTTTGTATTCTTTCTTAATCATTGGTTCTTAGTCCAAGGGGGACCAGTATATCCATTTGTTTGTATGCTTGAGACTGAAAGAAGATATGGCTTTTGCTAATCTCAGAGAGTGGCCCCTAAAATTGCTGAATTTATTTTAAAGACAAGGATTCTTGCAGTGCTCTTTAACTTCTTCACCTTGTCTTGCAGATCTTGTCTACTGACATATCACATGCTTCTTCAACTATAAATCAACTGAATGAGATAGAACGACAAGCTGCATCGAATTCTGGTGTTGCTCAACAAGACCTTGATGCTTTTATTCAAGTGAAACTGGAACTATTGCATCTATACCAGAAGTGGCAGGCCATATTTGTTTGGCAGGATGGGCCACTTGTGCAAGCGATGAAGGATGGTGATCTGTTTCTTGTTGATGAAATTTCCTTGGCTGATGATAGTGTATTAGAACGATTAAACAGTGTCTTAGAACCGGAAAGAAAATTGGTGGGTGTTGCATTCATTATGTTTTTAGTTTGCTTACATGAACATATTTCTTTGAGAAACTGATATTATGACAAAGAACGAATTAACTGTTTAGGTTACAGCTGTTTATCTAATTCATTGACACTACAAATCTTTCACTTCACCCTACCCCTTAACTCCTTGTTCTTATGTCTTTATTGTGATTCTTAACTGCTAGTAAGCAGCTATAGCGTTTCTAGGTCGTCTTTCAGGGTTTCCCTCAAATAATGGACTTTTTGCCTAGATAGATTCCCTAGTTTTTATATCTCAACTATACGGATGATAATTATTTATTAGTTTCTAGCGTAAATGTTATTCTTCTTGTGCCCCCACGATTGGACTCACAGCCTCCATAGATGATGTTTAAACTTCAATATTTATGTTAAAGATAGTTCGTTAGAAACTCCGATAACGTTTGAACCAATTGTACAAAATGCCCATGACATCATCATTTTTTTGAAAGGCACCTAGATGTTAGAAATCTTTGGGTTGTTTAAGTTCTTGACGAATCCAATTTTATTCATTGATTTTTTAATTTAATCCAATTTTTCCACTCCTCCCCCTCTCTGGGTGTCACGAAACCCAAGCCGCCAACTAGAACAATCTCTACCCCCCCTCCTCCCAAACACACACCCACACACACTTCTCTCTCTTTCTGCTCTTATTTTTTTCGACCGGCTGCCCAACACCTGAATCAGATCCATGAGCAATCTGCATGAGCTCTGGTGCATCTGGTTGACACTGGAATGCTCTTCCCGGCTTGTGGTTCATCACTAGAAGGAAGAAGGTTCTGGGGAGAAAATGAAAAAAATGTACATGACTTTTTTAAACATTGTTGTGGCAGTTTAAACAATCTAGTCTTCAAAGTATAGAGTTTATCTGAAACTCCTCTATATTTGACTACTATCATTGAGCGCATGTACAAAAAATTGACATTGGATTTTATGTTCTTTTCATAACCACATGGAGCTTCAAATATGTATTTCATGCTTCAATAAGTTCATTTTTTCATTGTTTTACAACTCAGAAAAATAGTGAAAAGAGAGTTTCTGGTTCAAAGTGTCTACTAATATTGAATTTCATATGTTGTCTACTTCAAACGGTTTATTTCATGCTCTTCATTTTCCGAGATTGACTGCTTGATCCGTGTCTGAGTGATGTTCCGTAATGTCTTTCTAGCGTTTATCCAAATATGTAATGAGCGGCATACATGAACTTCAAGAGCATACACTAATGGTTATGTTTGTTTATTGTTGCTTTTAGGAGTGTTATATATATATATATATATATATATATATATAATATATATATATATATATATATATATATATATACACAGACATCTTTATTATGCTCTATGTTGTTAATATCTTACGATACAATATCCTTAGTTATCGATATCCTTTATTGTCTTCTATCTTTGCACAAACATATTTATTATGCTCTATTTTGTTAATATCTTACGATACGATAAATACACCACCATTTCGTTACATTTCGTTACATAACGGTTGATCTGATCTGATACATATAGCTCGAGTAGTATTGATTTTTTTCACTCGAGTCATGTAAAGATACTTGAGAATCTGGATTCTGGAACTAGATAGACATGTAAAGATGAAACCAATAACAAAATTTATGCGAAAATTATATGAAATCATGTTTCTATATAGATTTAGAAGTATAGACCTAAATTCCTAGAGTTACTGTATTATAAAATACAAAATACAATACACAAGAAAGTCAATGCCTATTTGTATCACGGGTTGACAACCTTATGGTCATCTTGGTTTGTCTGTTACTTGAAATTAAGCTTATCTTTACCACCTCCTGAATGTAAGTTTTATACCATTCTTAAACCTTCCATTCTAGGTTTTTATTCTTATTTTTATTTTTATAATCATGAAGTTCTTCATGAATTCTGTAGCCTTGTCAAGGGATCAGAGATGACCTTCTTTATTATTCTGTATGCTTACTATCTTTCATTTATGACTTTATTTCTAGTCATTGGCTGAGAAAGGGGGCTCTGTACTTGAGAAGATAACTGCGCATCCTAATTTCTTCATCCTTGCAACAATGAATCCTGGTGGTGATTACGGCAAGAAGGAACTCTCTCCTGCACTACGTAACCGCTTTACAGAGATATGGGTTTCCTCTGTTAGTGATGTTGACGAGCTCAGATGTATTGCTGCAGAGAGGTGCATGTCATTTCCTTGTTTGTTTATGTATAGCTACACCCATATAGGCTCATACCTAATTTTGTTGTAAATATAATTTATCCCATAAAGAGAACAAAATTTCTGATTTATTTCACTTCTGTTGCAGATTCCTACGACCGGATCTCTCACACTTTTCAAATTACATTGTGAAGTTTTGGCAAGTACGAGATTTTCCTTTCTGTTTTTGAATCTGTTTTTGAATATGTTTCCTCTGTTGCAACTGAACCAATTGGCTTATTACTGGTTTACTGTTATTTTTTACTACTTTCATTTTTGTGAGAACGCTTTTACTGTTGTGAGAAATAATTTGTCTACTTTCATTTTGGTCATGGATTTTCGATAACAAATTGTTTCACCACAATTATTTGTGGAAAGTTGATAACTTCGTTAGTTCTGACTTGTTGACAGTTTGTTCTTTTTACATATGGTCTCCCATCAGGGATCTTAGTAATTTCATGCCAAGTTTATAGTATGACCATACCTATCAAAAGGTTTTGATGCTTCTCTGATGATTATGACTTCTATAATGAAGAACTTGTGTTAAGTTTCTGAACTCAAAAGTATAGTGGGTTTTTGATGCTTTGATAATGACTTCTAAAATGAAGAACTTGTGTTTAGTTTCTGAAGAAGCTTTACATATGTCGTTGATATTTCAGTCACTCAGAAGTTTATGAATAATATCAAGATGTGCCACAATCATGTTGTGCCTGTCCACAAATTGATGCGACTTAACTCGATAAACTTTTAGGCAGTCCGAGCATTATAAATTTATGCGAGACTTGCAGTGTTATAGGGATGCGATATGAATGAAAGTAGACTTGAGGTGTTATAGGGATACAATTTGTAGAATGAATGGAAGCGTCTAGCCAACAATTTATAAGGGATACAATGTGAGGAATGGTTGTGCTTTGATTAGGTGAGGAAGGGAAGGATGTCGTGGGTGATAAAGTGTGGAGATGGAGGGTGACAAAGGAGGGAGTGAAGAAGGGATTGCTGTGGTTGAGGCAGGGTGATAAAGGGAAAAGCTAGTTGTCTTTTGCGTGAGGAGAGCATGATGGTGACCTGGGAGGCAGTATATTGACAAGCTATTTAATAATAACAGTTGGTTAAACAAAATTTCACCTATAGTAATGGATTCCTGTAACAGATAGTAAGAACATCAATAGTTGCGGATGAGGATTAGATTCTTTAGAACACATGGTCATATGTCCAAAATGCATTGCCAGTAATGTGAGCTTAACAATTAGGGTTTTGGATCAGATTAAGTGTCCTGATATAATGATATTTCTAGACAAAAAAAACATAAGTATTTTTGAAGGGTTTTTGTGAAAACCTGGTCTCTCTCATGTTCAGGTTGCATGGATTAAGTGTCCTGATATAATGATATTTCTAGACAAAAAAAAAACATAAGTATTTTTGAAGGGTTTTTGTGAAAACCTGGTCTCTCTCATGTTCAGGTTGCATGGATTTGGTGGGTTGCAGGTCTCAATAGTCAATACTCTCTTTTAAGTGGATTTGGTGATGTTAAAGATGATAGATAAAAGGGTGTAGGATATCAGGAGAGAGAATGAAAGTTGTCTTGCACTACTAGTTCTGAAGTCACACCAGCAATCCTTATTGTTAAAAATTTAAGCAAGGATAAAGATGAACCAACAAAACCTTAATTTTGTTCATAAATACCTGAGATTGGTCCAATGTCAATTGACTGAAAAATGCAATAGTAAACTAATACCTGAGACATGCCTAGAATTAAAACACAAGGCTTTCAAATCTTAGTCAATAATTGTGCTTTCGGATGGTAATGATGTTCATAATGCTTGGAAAACATTAAAAGGAAACCACTAAGAGGTATTCTGGAAAATGTTGGCTAATGACGACCAAGGGGAATTTGAGGCGAAGGATTTGGTGATGGCCATGAATACATGGCTGGCCTCTAAGATTATTTTTTATGTTCTTTGTTGATGAAGGTTGGGATTGTGATAAAAAATATAAGACTCTTGAATTTACCACTGGTTGTTTGACAAATGACACGGAAAACAAACTGTACTTTTGGGTAAAAAGCTTGCTAAGATTAGTATTTTTCGACTTTATTGTTCATTCATTCTGCAGTGTCAGCATAAGTTGATATGTTGCAAGTTGTTGCGGTGGTCTTTTTCAAGCCTCTTCAGTTGAGTTAAACATATTGAGTGAAGAAAGGGCAATATAACTGAGCAACTGAAGTTGTAACCCGAACTGAAGGCATATAATTTACTCTTAGTTGTTAATGCCTAGCAATCTGCAAAAACCTGCTATCCAAGAGTCTGGATGAAAGTGAGATTTGTGAAGCATGCGTTCTTATGGTCAGTATCTAATGTATCCTGCATCTGGTTTTAAATGATGTAGGTGGAAAGGGGAAGGGGGGGGGGGGGGGTCTGGTGGTGAACAAGTCGGGGTAAGGGTCTTTATATAGAGGACCTAGCCTGGTATATACAGCAATGACAAAACTCAGTACTTTCAGAATTGAGTCTGGGTGCAGGTTCAGTGATCTGACTTAGCCAGGCAAGGTAGCTGACTTTATCTTACTGAAGGGGTGGGGTCCATTTGTAAGATTCATTAGGACTATATGTAGCTTAGCATATTGTGGCTATGTGCACAACGCAGAGAGTTAAAAATAGGGTTCTGTAGGGAGTAGTACTGAACATGCCAGTAACTATTCTTGTAAGATAGAAATATTTAGGCTGCTTACTGAAACTTCTTATATTATACATGTTGGGCAAAGTTGGAGTATCAGTATCAAAAATTGTTTCAGATCTTTCTTGTGAGTATTAGTATAGGTGGTCCCCAATTGGAGTTTAAGAGTTGTTTGTTTTGAAAAGCCAAAATATATATATCAAAATAGAAATATTTGATACATTTTGGCACAAT
Source organism: Iris macrosiphon (assembly GCA_036927795.1). Classification (NCBI taxonomy): domain Eukaryota; kingdom Viridiplantae; phylum Streptophyta; class Magnoliopsida; order Asparagales; family Iridaceae; genus Iris; species Iris macrosiphon. Next base: position 205,656,797 of record JAYESA010000002.1, on the reverse strand, counting down.
TTTACTTATTATTAGTTGTTTCTCGTTTGCTTTGAATGAAAAAGTATTGAACATGGATGAACCATTTCTGCAAAAGATACTATTGTTTATTTACTTTTTTTTTTTTTTCCTTGGATGGAGAACACCCACAATATATAGTTTTGGTTGGAATATTAAGATGGATGCATGATGTGAATTTATAAATATACAACATTGACAAATGTAATGGTTATAGTGTGCTGTAGCATGTCGATCTACAGTGAGACCGGATCTTTGTATCAACACTGCTTTTTCTCATACATCTATCATTTACTTTAGTTTTTTCTTTGCCGAGTTTTTTAGGAAAGAGCCAGAATATTAGTATTAGTCAGTATCGGTGGGGATCACAGTTTGGAACCGCGATAGAACAAATCCGTCACAATGCGAGGTTATAATGCGAGCGAATTCTGCAAATAACTTCCACATGGGAGGGGGGTGGATAGGTGGGTGGAGGAAATGCTCAAAGAGAAAGGACCCCTCAGGTTCTTAACTTCTTATAAGTTGTTAGTGCTATAAGCGGGTCAGGTTCAGGTCCACATTATGTAATATTGAAACCCGAAACCTATGAGATTTCCGATTCACATTCGAGCTCCACACTGATAATCAAGATGCTTTTCACACTTGCTACATACTAATAAAACCTTAAGGGCCTGCTTGGCAACGAAGTTTCAACCGGTTTTGGAGAGTTTTTGAACGTGTTTAAAAAATCCGCTTGGTAATTTTTTGAGGTACTAGTTTTGGTCGGCTCAACCCCTGGTGTAGTGTAATTTTTGGTATCTTTATAAACACCCCAAATCTGTGGGTTTTGAGGGTTTTTATTATTTTATTCTATTTATATTCTCACCAAAAAATATAATTATAACTAACTTATACCCTACCCTATTTCCTCTTTCTCATCTTTGTTTCCTGCATCAAACACCAATATAACCTTATATATGGGTCTATATCAACATAAGCAAGATATACTTTAGCTTTAGCAAATAAGCAATATGTCAATCTTTTAACCTTGTTCAATATGTCAAATCTTTTAACCTTGTTTTCTACTAAAAGCAACCTCTTCATTCTTGAAATACTATAGACAATTGCCGATACAAAACACAAACCAAATAAAAAATAGTACATAAAAGAATTTACATATATATGCAATTGGACGATATCTTTTTTCTGAGAAGGTGAATAATATTCCAACTAGATTTGTAACAAGAAAGTGCAGAGAATAGATCCGCTAAATTCTTCACTGAAGCGGTTGAAGATCCATTCACAAAATCAAATTTCTGTAACAAATGCTTACGATATGCAAAAATCAAGTATTATATTGCTACATACACTTCCAATATAATTAAGTAGTGGAAGCGATGCACAACAAGTCATCTTCATACAGCCTTCCCAAATCCTATTTGGTTATTGCCAAAGTCGAACACTATATTATATACATCCATAAAGACATCTCCAAGAATCCTGCATCAAGCAGACTTCAGCATCAGAAATAAAACTATGGGAGAGCATTTGTTTATATATGGACATATATGTAATTTTATTCATGTAAAAACTTCCAAACCGCTCGTTAATGAATTACTAAGCATGGGTTGGACTGGTTTAAAAGCCGCTGCATAAAACCGCGCTCATAACCGGTACTCTTAAGGCCTCGTTTGGTTTGCGAAATGGGAAGGAAAGGAAATCAATTCCTTGGTATTTCCTTCCCTTTGGGAAATAACTCTTCTTATCAATTTTCCTTTCCGGTGTTTGGAAAGACCAAGAAAATTGAGAGGGAAAGTGAATCCTAGTTGGGGAAAGTAAATCCTTAGTTGGGTGGGAGGAACCACTTTCCCCTCATTTTTCTCCATTTTGGGAATCATTTTCCTTTCCTCCCCCTTTCCTCCATGCATCCTAACATAGGAAAGGAATGAGTTTCCTTTTCCAAGTCCATGATTCCGTGAACCAAACGTGGCCTAAAAACACCTCATAACCGCTACCCAACAATTGCCAAGCATACCCTAAGAGTATTGAGTAGAGCAGTCAAACTTTTCAAACTTTACTACATGATCGTAAACTTGGTATTCCTGTTGGCTAATTAAATGGAATGCCTAGAGTTTGTTAAAATTTCTATGCATTTTTTATAATTCATATGCGCCTAGAGCTTGTTAAGAGAAAAACAACCCGTCTTAGATGGGCAAACCTTGCTGTTGTGACACATTCATTTAGATGGGCAACCCCAACTAATCTTCAGTCGAAGTCGTGAATGTCTGGCTTAAATGCATGCTGGTTTATGTCAGTTTAGGTGGTTTATGTTTAGCAAGCTGCCTTATATTATAGTAGGTGATGGGGTTGAAGGTGGTGAATGCATGTAAAGGAGTAGCGGGAGAGACCCATTTGACTTGCATTAACATCTTATTCAGCAAGATGAGGTGAGAATGACACATGGTTTGGTTACAAATGTGATATATGCTTTATATTAGATTAATTTGGAGAGAAACCACACATGCAGAACTATAGAGAATAGTTGGAAAATAATAAGGTGTCAAATGATAACAAGAGAGAGGATAGATCTCATAGTTAACTTTTTTGATGTGTTACGTTTATCAGTTCTTTGGCAACCTCTCAATTTTCTGTTTTCGCTATAGTTCTGCATGTTAGGTTTCTTTCCAGTTAATCTAATCTAAAGCCTATATAACATCCAAAACCAAACCGTGCCATTCTCACCTCATTTTGTTGCATTGGATGTTGATGCGAGTGACGTAGGTCCCTTCCGCTACTCCTCTATATGGGTTTAAATGATAACAAGGGATAAAGTAGGGAGAGAATCTCAATGTTAACTGTTTTGATGTGTTACATTTAGCAACTCTTTTATCTTTCTACAGGTGACTTATTGAAGTTATTTCCTCTTTATTACTTTTATCTACTATTTATTTTTGCCATCTGCTCATGCCAGTCTAACAACCATATACTTTTTCCCTTGTAACAGTGGTTCAACCAATTGCAAACAGGCAGGGTTCTCACTGTGAGAGATCTCCTATCCTGGGTTTCTTTCGTTAATGTGACAGAGGCATCTCTGGGATCAGAATATGCTTTCATACATGGGGCATTCCTTGTTTTACTCGATGGCTTAAGTTTGGGTATTTTCTTTCTTCTATAATATATGTGCTCTCATGGGATTTTAATGTCGGTTGTTAATTTTGTACGTTGCATATATCTGTTGGTAATTGCGGTTGTTTCTTCCACTTCACAGTTTAACTGATACTCTTTCTACTAAGCTTTCAAACAATGTGAATTCAACTTGTTAGAGGTTCTCTCATGGGACAAAATCTTCAAAGAAAAATTTACTTATATAGTATACATATATTGCTGAACCTCTAAACTTTTGTTTCTTCTGAGGGAAATGCGTGGTAATCTTATCTCATGAAAGTACCAGTGTTTTAAAAAGCCTAAGAGGCGCTAGGCTCACCCTTGAGCCTCATTTTCTATGAGGCAAGGCAGATTCACCTAGACTCCCTTGAGGCACGCCCCTCACACCTACTTTTGAGGGGCAGCTGAAGCGCACCATGCACCAGACACATAAACCTAGTGTTTTCTTTCTTTTTATTATGTTCTCTCTTTTTGTAATTAGCTACATTTTGGTATGTGTTTATGTAATAATTCAGCTAAGCTTTCTATTGTAATTAATACATTTTCTATCTTGACTTCTGATGTTATCAAGTCATTCAAGAAAGATCCTGGTTGAAAATATTGTCACCAACTGGATCCTAAGGATTAAAACACCATCAAATATAAGTCAACCGGCTAATCTCTCTATTGTAATTAATAGATTTTGTATTGGATAGTGATAGTGATGATGAAGGATTCAAACCTCTTGGTAGTATTGGTGATGGAGATGATAAATGCATGTTGATAATTTTACGGTTTTGTCTGTTTCCTATTATTCTTAACTTTTGATAAGTTTCTTTTGAGTTTTGATGAGGGTTTAACTGTTAGTTTTATGTCTATGATTTTATGTACTCTATTTTCTAATAAATTAATGATGTTATGAATTGATTAGATATAATATGAGTTTTATGTCTATGATTTTATGTACTCTATGATTTTATGTAAACTGTTAGTTTTATGTCTATGATTTTATGTACTCTATTTTCTAATAAATTAATGATGTTATGAATTGATTAGATATAATATGAGTTTTTTTATTTGAAATTATATTATTTAAACATTCTAGAATATGATGCCTCGTTTCATTGAAGCCCATGCCTTGTCACACGCTTCACATCTAGGCTCCGTAGGACCTACCCTCACGTTTTAAAACATTGGAAAGTACACGGTTTTTTTTCCTGCTAGCAACTTGCTTAACTTGGTTTCCTCTTACATTTTAGTGTCCTCCATATTCCATATCTTGACGATTTAACGTTTCATTAATACCTTTTCTTGTTGCGAATATCCTATTAAGTTGCATTTTACTGTGCAGGCACAGGCATCTCTAAAGCTGATGCCAACAAGTTAAGGGAGAGCTCACTCACTTTTCTTTTTGAAGAACTAAAGGTGACTTGGTGCCTTAGGATTTTTATGTTCTGCATCTAACTGATTTTTTATTCTCTTGTGATATTTCTTTAGGAATGTTTTCTTTGGAGTTTCTTTTATGTCTTACTTACAGATAGTTTTTTCATTTTTTTTTTCATTTTTATGAGAGTCATACATAGTTTGCAAGCCCATATTAATTGGTCTCATTTGCCCTCAGTTCAAGAACGGTTACTAATTAATTGGATTACACGACTGACCGATTAGTTGCAACATTTTTTATATTCAGCAGTTTCTTTTCTTTACACGCTCAATACATGGCTGCTTGCCAAGTAGTTGCACTATCCGGCTGATTGATTCTTCTTAATTTCCCACCTGATTAATCATATTACGAGGCTTATTACACGAATGTTTAGTCTCAAATTCATCTGCATTTCACAACACTGTATGCTTGTCATTAGGGTTTGACTCGAACTAAGCTCAAGTGATGTAGGACATGACTATAGGCCTCCAAGATGCAATCTTTGATAAAGATTAACACATGCATTAAAATTACACTACTTTCGTAGGACCAGCAGTTACATACTATCTAAAATTATCACTAATGACGTTGCCATGAAATTCAAAGATCAAAAAAATTTAAGCTATTGTTATTAAGCTTGTATGTATCAATAATCTGACTTATAGAATTGAGAAATAACAAAATAGGGCCTAAAGTACACAAGAGAAATTAATTTCATGAAACATTTAAGATTTAACCAATTTAAATCCAAGATTAAGGAATTGATATAGAAATTCATCCACCGTAAACTTTTGAAATTTTCAAGAGAAATAAAATACCACAGGCTGCTAAGAAGTGCAAAGATGTATGCTTCCCATTTAGTCTCCTTGAGTCCCATCATTGCTCGAAATCAAATCCCTTGCAAATAGCATCTTCCTATAGATTTTTTTTTTTGCCTTGAATTGGTAATAGGTCAAAGTAATTAGGGAAATCTTGGAGAAGGATTTCTAATTGGGGGAATTAGATTAGGTGTACAGTTTTGGGAGGAAGATAATGGGAACATATATTTCATGTGACCAGGTAGATGGGTATGTAACGGTTGTTGATGGTGTGAAGATGTGGAAGAAGGAAAATAATAGGGGAAGGCTTTGTATCAACCAAAATAGTGTTTCATGACCAACTTGCATCACACAATAGCCCAGGGAGAGAACTCTGGCATGATTGTTGTTGGGGTGGGTTGGGGTGGGGGGTGGGTGGGTGGGGGGCAAGTCTCGTAATCGTTACTTTCACTATTCATGTTATAAGGTAATTGTTCGAAATCAAATAAATCAGGTATCCTATTACAAGTAGAATTATTGTAGAAGTTGGAAACAATGTCTGATGCAGTAGAACTGCTGATTTTAATAGAGTAATCCTAAATCCTAATGCAAGTGTCAGACAACTAATTGATTATTTCAATAGTCGTCTTAATTAAACTCAGTAGGACTGAAGCAAAATAACTTTCATGCTCTAAACACCAAATAGAATTCATTCTCATAAATCTGTCTGGTTCCATCACTGAGTTTTGACTAAGCCTGGATATGCTTAGTCCCGCCCATAACATGCTTAGAGGAAATTTTAGTGCACAAGGCCAAATAAAATGAGAACCATAAGATGGATGACTGTGGAAAGTCAATTTAAGAAATGACTCAATGAGTGTATCCATGGGAAGTTGGAGCTGGCACTAATTGAGGATAGGTTGAGAGAAATTCATCTGAGCTGATTTAGGCATGTGCGATGCACCCGTTGGGAGTGCTAGAATATTTGTTAACTGAGCTGCTATAATAGGTGTAAGCTTTAACAAACATGGATTGCTGAATTAAAAGAGAAGTGTTGCCGATGGTGCATCGAGGCACACGCCACAGTTGCGAGGTGCGACATGAATCCCACTATAATAGATCTGAATAAATTAATATCCAAAGGCTTCTTGTTCTACCGCCACAAAAGCACTTTCTCATTCTTTGATATGGCTAGGAAGTTATAAATTATAAAGATTGGCAGAAGTGTAGAAATATAGATCGGCAAAATTGTAGATATGTTGAGAATATTAAGAGAGATAAATTAGCAAGAAGGGAAGAAAGCATAAACAAAATTTAAGGCCTATGATAATTATTAAAAGACTATGTTGCACAAATACGGGCACAAATACAAAGATACATATACAGATGCAAGATCAACATTAACTCCCTTGTTTGTGTTAATTATGGATGAAATTACTCAGAATATTCATTATGGAATTGTATCTTTTATGTTGTTTGATTATGATATTGTTTTGGTTGATGGGACCAGAGGGGATAAATTATAAAATAGAATCATGGAGAGAAACTTTGGAATCTAAAATTTTAAAATTAGTAGGACGAAAGCATAGTATGTAAGATGTAACTTCAACCAAAGGTCAAAGAAAAATGAGTACACCTTGATGCATGAGATACGTAGTAGCCACATATTTGGTAATTTTCATTCATAATGATGGAGAAATTGAGAAGGATGTTGTTCATAGAACTATAATAGGATGGTTGAAATGTAAGAGTGCTTTTGAATCGTTTTGTGATGGATACCAGTGAAGTTTAAAGGAAAATTCTATAGGATAACTTGCTTTGTGGATCGGAGTGTTGGGCAAGTAAAACGTGTCCATAAACGTGCATAGCTAAAATGAGAATCTTAAGCTGGGTAATTTACGGAAAGATATGAGATTTTTGTGGAAAGTTGAAGGTGGCACAAATTGAGAATAAAATAAGGGGAAGTCAATCTCAGGTGGGTTGGACGTGTGCAACGTAGGCCAATATATGCACTCGTTAAGAGGAGTGGGAAGATATTAGTCAAAGGAGCTGCTATGACTAGGGGTAGGCTTAAAATGAATTTTGATTGAGTCGGTAACAAAAGATTTGGTTTTTGTTAATGTTACAACAGACATGTCATATAATAGAACTGAATGGAAGAAAAAGACTCAAATAGCTGACCCCCAAATTTTTTGATAAAGGCTTTGTTCTTGTTGTAATATGCTAGGAGTTTCTAGTATTTATTTTTTTGACCACCTCATGATCAACAAGGCCTTGAGCTTGGGCTTCCGCTTCCTCTGCGGACATACACAAAGTTGTGTTTGAGGTGAATTATTGCCTATTGTTAGCCTCTATGGTAGAATCAGTCAGGGAGGCCTGAGAGCTGGTGGTTAGCCCTGTGGCAGATGTCAACATTCTGAATGCTGTTTTTCAGTCACAAACCGATTTTGTGGTGGCTTATAATAGAACCACCGGGAACAATAATTAAAATACAAAGACACATGCACCAATTACTGTATAATAGGGGATGCAATTCACTTTGTATTCTTGTGAAATAATACAACGACGCATACAAAGCTCGGCAAATATGTAATGAATGAGTGGTTATTTGTATTCTTGTGAAACCACAGCCAACATCGCCAGTTTTTATGAAACATTATGTTAGACCTTTATTTATGTCTTACAATGTTCTGTAACTTTCTTCGTATCAGCAGGTAGTTGCAGCCCACTTTTTTTCCAGATATTTTCCATCTGGGCCCATCTATTCTGAATAGGCTTTCTAGTCGTCATTTTGATGTGTTTCTAAATATGTTTCTTTGGTACAATATATAAAAAAATGTTCGATGAGTCAGGGATGGTTTGCAGTCCAATTTGATTGACAATTAATGTTGAACTACACCTACTTGTCTGTAGACGACTGTCTTTTAGGCTATTGTTTATAGATTCTTCCTCCATGATTTTTCAGTTTATTACTTTCAGTTGACCATACAGGTGTATAACACAGTTCTATGCAGTCCATTTAGATTGGTTGAACTCAGCTAGTAGAATACTTCCTTTTTTGCAACTATCAGCACTCATTGGGTTGCATGCCAGGATGCTTGGTGCTAAATGAGAGGTCTAGCCGTAAGGAAGTGTTTTAAGGACCATATTTTGAACATGTTTTGGAAATTTCTATTTGTGTAATTTTCTCTTTTATGATAATTCTCCTACCTTCCTGCAGCGAATCTGTTTTTTCACAATACGAAATTTAATCTTGTAAACTGATTTTTGACATAACAGGTCTCCAACAATGCTTTTGGTGATCTTTGCTTGTCGAAATTGGACAGCTATGGATGGGGGAATGGCATAAAGTTTTCAGATGATAGATCCATTTATGATCATCCAGAAAATCTTTTCGGCATCAGTCCCTTCTATATTACTAAAGGTGATCAGCATTCTAGAGATCTCCTTTGACAATAAAACCTTGATTTTATCGATGTTGATTCTACTGCTAAATCTCTAGATAGGATCAGTTCACATGTTAGTGAACCTTCATTTTTCAGTATGATTTTTTTGCTTTTTATGTTTTGATATACCATATGTTTACTGTAATAAATGTTTATAGGAATGGCATCTTAGTAACTTCAAGTTCTTTATCTAGAGGGTTGAACAAAAAGGGATATTTTATCTCCACATTTTTAAAGTTATTTCCTTAGTTGGTATGCTGTGTCCACAAGGCTGAAAATATGGACAGTAGCAATTTGATTTGACAGATAAGTGAAAACCATTTACAATCTAGGAGGGGATAAGTTTTTTAGCTTTTTCTTTTTCGCCATGAATATTTCAAACAGGCTTAGTTTTAAGAGTAAGAGTAACATGTTCAATTTATTTGTAATGTACCATCACATATTCTTAGCAGTGTGTTTGAATTCACTTAATTTAGTTCGTCTCATTGAAACTGTCCTGCAGCATTTGTAAACCTTTTCTCTTTGTAGTTCTCTTTGACATGGAAATTATGTGACTGCTATCAATATATCTCATATAGCTGAAATTCCTAAATAGTTGATCTACACTCGTTTAAAGTATATAGTTTCAGTTGTCTAGAGATAGTAAGATATGGATTGAAAATGGGTAATAAAATGATTGGTCGTGGATGCCATATTCACTTTTAGCTTGCAAGAAATTGGAAGTTTGGAACCCTATCATAGAAAGAAAGGGGAGCCTAACCAGTTGTGAGCTGTCTATTTCGAAAAAGTAATACTTTGTTGGTACAATAGTTTCAATTTTTTTGGACATGAACATAGATGGCGTTTTACCTTTCAACTTTTTTTTTTTTTACTTTATCCTTCTGTACTAGTGTTCTGCAGGTTCAATTGATGTCATTTTGCAGTACTGTTTCTATTGGATTGTGAACACAATAAACATCTTAAACTTGATAATACTCTACTAAAAGTTAATTTCCTTTATTTTCTATTACATATTTGTCATTTTAATTATGCTCTCAAAGTATCATGTCACATTCTCTGATTCTCAACATCAATCATATTTTAGAGTTGAATTAGTAAATATGTTTGCTACATGGATAGATGATATTGGGTTGACGGCGGGTCATGGAATTTTATTTATTTGTCAATTGTGCTCTTCATTGATTTTGTTTCGATTGGATAAATCTTTTGAGTATTGTGGCAACTATTTTCTTGACAATCATTAGTTAGGGCTTAAATAAAATTTCAGAGCCTACTTACTACTTCTCTTGTTCTTGTATCGAAGCATATACATTTCAAATGATGAAAAACATGGGATAGTTGTATTCAACATCTCACTTGTTCCATCTCCAGGATTCTGACATCTATCATCATGCTAATATTGGTCATCTGTAATGGAACTTATGTTTGTACATGGACATAAATGCTATGGTAAGTTGATTTGTGTAAAAGAATCCTATGCTAGTATACATGAGACGTTGTAATCAGGAATTGTTCAATTGTTCTTTTTTTTTTGTTCAAATAGGTGTGATTTACCCAAGTGGACAAGCCATATTATAGGTAATTGACTAAGTTTCTTAAATAAGCACAAAAAGTATCCTCATCATCCAATCCTTCCCCATAAAAGATTGACAATGTTTGTATGACCGAGTGTTGACGTAACATCTACCCTTCTCATTGGTGCCAAATTCCTGGCCAAGGTTGCTTTGAGCATGAAAGGGTTATGGCATACACCTAAACGGCCAGCTGGCAGGTAGGTAGACCTACTTGCAGAAGGTCCTGCATATCAAATATTCCACTGCAGTGACCCCTGAAAGTCTTTTATTAGACTTGGGGTATTACGGGTATGAGATGTGGCAGAAAATACCCTGGTGTAGAATCGACTAGCAGAAATGGCCGGTCAAAAAAGGGCTTGCTTGAACTCAGAAAGGATCACATATATGGTTTAAGCTCATGCAACCAAGGAGCATCCTTCAAGTTCCTTGTTAAAAAAAAAGAGGACTATAAAGAGTCTAGATGAAGGGGTAAGATGACACAATTTTCTATTGGGAATTTCATTCATCTCTGTGGCAAATTAAGCCAACGAACAAAAAGGAATAACAATTGAAAGTATATACGGTTAAATATTTTTATGCTAAAACTTAGATAGTTTGCTATTCATATGGTTTAGTGACTGAACTCACATGATGGTGTTAGAAACTTATACGACCGTCCACCAAATGACATATCTTTATACAATAGATACATAATCTACATGCATAGTTTTATTGCTTGATACAGAAACTGAAACAATTTAATGCAATCACTATGACCACCCACTCTTTGGTGTATGCATAATATAACTGTTAATTGTGAATTGAAGTTTAGATAACCAGAAAATTCATACTCTGGAACTTACAAATTAAATATATCTGTCTTAGATATAATCGTATTTGTGCATTAAATTTCATATATGAAGTTAGATATTTACCCATAATACAAGTAGATATTGCCATTATATAGTTAATAGCATTAGTTTATAATCCTGCTACATCATTTTTAAGCAAACATCATCATCTTTTAATGTATGTAGATTCGTTTCTACTCCTTTCTTGTATGAGCTATGACTACTTGGCTAGAAGTAGTCTTTCTTCCCCTTACCAATCATCCTCCACTATGGTTCCTTTACCTTTAGGTAGTTTGCCTTAGGTAGAAACTTGGGTTAATCTTATGTGTTTGACTTCAGGGTGAAAGCTGATTTCAAAGTTTTTGTGGAACTTCTCAAGTGAGGGTTGTGTACCATAATCAACTTTATTTTGATAGGACAAGGTTATGACTTTAATTCGACTTTCATCACTTGATACATATAAGTACCTTTGCAGTGTTCTAAATTTCGCTAGGTGGTCAATTTTTTTTTTTTTGAAATTTGAAATCCAAACTGTTCTAACTTCTAAATCCATAATACAATTCATAATTTTTTTTGAAATTTCATATTTGAAATTTCAATGTTCTAACATCCAAATATAATCTTAAAACCCAAACAACATATCCACAAAATAAAAAAAATTCAAAAACTGAACAACCACACAGGGCGGAAGAGGCCCGTCTAGGCGTCGAACAGGGCCGAACGGACGCCTAGGACCGCCGAACCGAGGATTTTTGGTGCAGCAGGGGCAGCCTAGCGCCTACCGATATTTAGAGAACTTCTTTTTGGAGAGGTAGATATGTAATATTATAAGTAAGGGGCTATGGTGTGTAAGAACTGTGTTCCTAGGTGTCCCTCCCAACCGAAGGATGCAGATGTGCTTATGTTGCATTTAAGAGGTTTAAAGTTTAAACTTGATAAAAGAAAACTAAGGGAAGCAATTTTTCCCCCCTACACATGACCTTAAATTGCTGTTGAAATTAGAAGTGTGTTTGATGTGGTATATGATACATACTGATGCATTTTTTTAGGATGGGGCTGGGGGATATTAGTGTTTAGGGGTGCCTTTTGGTGGGCTTTTTGTTTTTAATTTTTCATTTCCTTATTGTTTGTCTGCTTTAGTGGATTAGCTTGCATTGCTCTTGTCATTAGTGGAATGTCTGGAATGGCATAGCAAGTAATACCAAAAATTTCGTCCATTTAACATCATTATGTTATGTTTAGAAAAGTTTCATACTGCACATTTACATCTCATTCTTTATTTGCTTTGTTTTTTGTTTAAGATTACTTTCTGGAAGAATTCTTTTTTATTATTCATTTGTTTTTTCAATGGCTTTATGGTTTTGATCTGCATAACTGAAACTCTTGTTTTCTAACATATAATACAATTTTGACTTATACAGTTTCTGTAAATATAATGAATACTATTCTGGCTCCATTTATGATAGTTATGTTGAGCACTTCACTTTGTGTCTGGATGTTTACTGTGCAATCTCTCTTAAATTTCCTTAGGTCACAAGGACTGTAAGCAGGAGGGATTTGAATTCTTGGCACCTACTACGTGCAGAAATGCTTTGCGAGTGTTGCGTGCAATGCAACTTTCCAAACCTGGTCAGTAAATGATAGTTGAGACAGTTGGTTGCGGTTTTACTTTCATGTAAATAATAGTATATCAAATTATCAATGAGCTCACGTTTCATGTTTTTTCGTGCTTCCAGTATTGTTAGAAGGCAGTCCTGGCGTGGGGAAAACAAGTTTGGTTGTTGCACTGGCAGAATATTCTGGACACAATGTGGTGCGGATCAACCTCTCAGAACAGGTTATTGATCTCTCTCTCTCTCTCTTCTCTCCCACCCATTTTATTAGGATATGATGTGATGTCTGATTTTTCCTATTCTTGCTTAGACTGATATGATGGATCTATTGGGGTCGGACTTGCCTGCTGAGGGTGTGAACGGAATGGAATTTGCATGGTCCGATGGGATCCTTCTGCAGGTCGTCTACTTCGCGGTTTATTCATTTTTACTGGGGACCTCTTAGAAACGACCGGATTATATATATATAGTTTCATATTTGCAGGCACTGAAAGATGGCTGTTGGGTTCTGTTAGATGAACTTAATCTTGCTCCCCAGTCTGTTTTGGAGGTATACCTCCTAATTTATTTGTTTATTATCTTATTTCTTCTTATACTGTATCTATTTACTTAGTAAAGCTGATAATCCCGTTATAATTTTTTTTCTTCAAATTTCAGGGTCTGAATGCTATTCTAGACCACCGTGCTGAGGTTTATATTCCTGAGATTGGTCTCACATTCAAGTGTCCACCTTCATTCAGAGTTTTTGCATGCCAGAATCCTTCTTGCCAAGGTGGTGGCAGGAAAAGTCTTCCAAAGTCTTTTCTCAATCGCTTCACTAAGGTTCAGTGAATATGGCATTGCCAAAAAAAGAGAACAGTCTTTTTTTTATTTTTATTTTTATTTCATTCATACTTCTGATGGGCAATGCTTTGTTACTCATCAGCAAAAACATAATACTGTTTTCAGGTTTATGTGGACGAGCTGTCTTCAGATGATTATCTTTTCATCTGCCAATCACGTTTTCCATCGATCCCAAAAACACTTCTCTCAAAGCTCATATCCTTCAACAACTGTCTTTATGAGGAAACTATGTTATTTCGCAAGTATGGCCAGGATGGTTCTCCCTGGGAGTTCAACCTGCGTGATGTTATCCGTTCTTGCCAGATTATTGAAAGTAATATTGTTTTTGTCCTGTAAATTAGTCAGTCTGCTTTTTTCTTGTTTGTTTACTACTGTCCAATGGCTGGTAAGATTTTCAAATTTTATAATGGTGGATATGTTCTTCTAACTCAAAGCTATTATAACATGAAGGTGCACCTGATGATAACAAAGTTGACTGCTTTTTGAACATTGTTTATCTACAAAGGATGCGAAGTTCTGCTGACCGTGAAGAAGTTGTAAAGTTATTTGATTCAGTTTTTGGAGTCAAGCCCTCCTTAGCACAGTCACCACAACTTTTTATCAATACACAGTATCTAGTTGTGGGGAATGCACATGTTGGAAGAAATCATTTTCAGCCTACAAAAGTTATGAAAAGCCAGCTTAAGGTTCTTCCTGGCATTCTTCAAAGCTTGGAAGCTGCTGTGCGTTGTGTACAACAACAGTGGTTGTGTATTTTGGTTGGCCCATACTCATCTGGAAAAACTTCGCTGATTCGTCTGCTTGCTCAGCTCACAGGAAATGCACTGATCGAGTTGAACCTCTCCTCTGCAACTGATGTTTCAGAATTACTTGGATGTTTTGAGCAGTATAATTCCTTCCGTGTTTTCAGAAGTGTCATGTCCCAAATTGAGTGTTATGTCGATGAGTATTTTGCTTTACGGTTGGAACTAAGCTGGAATGATTTTATATGCGAAAGGAAAAGTTTATTTTCCAAGTGGTTTACTTTCTTATCAGCTAGTAACTACAACTCTTCTATGTCAACGACTGCATTTGCAAGGTCATGGAAAAATGGATCTTGCAGATCCCTTAGCCCATTAGTTGAGATTATTGAATTGCTGAGGCATGACCTGGAAAAGTATAACTTGCCCATGTCATGGTCGTTCAAAGACCTGGATGAAACCCTCAAAACTGTTTTTGACTTACAGCAGAACAAGATGATACATCTGTCTACGAAATTTCAATGGGTAGCGGGGGATCTTATCAAGGCCATTGAATGTGGCAATTGGGTTGTTCTAGAGAACGCCAATCTTTGCAATCCTACGGTTAGCTTTAATCATTTATTCTATCAATATTTTTAGCAGCTGATCATTTTAGCCCTTCCAAATGTGTTTGACATTCTTTCTTACGATTTCTACGATCATTGAAAAAAAATCTGTATGGTTAACCGTTTCTACTGTTAAACTTTCAGGTTCTTGATAGGATCAACTCATTGGTTGAGCAAGATGGGTCAATCACAGTCAATGAACGTGGGCTTGTTGACGGGAAAGCTGTTACACTTACCGCCCATCCAAAATTTCGTATGTTTCTCACAGTAGATCCAAAGCATGGTGAGGTCTCTAGAGCAATGCGAAATAGAGGGTTAGAAATATTTCTGATGCAACCAACTTGGGTTGCAGAATTAGATTCCGAGGATAGTGAGATGAATGATTTGAGGAGGTTTTTGATTCTCTCAGGTATCCCTTTCACCAAATTGGTTTTGGCAATGAGTGAAGCACATATGTATGCAAAAACTGCAGGGTTGCGTTCTGGTTTGCGCATTACCCTTCTTGAGCTTGACCGCTGGGTTCAATTATTCCAACTACTTCTCATGAATGGGAATCAGCCAAGATGGAGCCTCCAATTAAGTTGGGAGCATATCTACTTGTCATCACTTGGGGAATTTGAAGGCAAAGACACAATTATGCAGGCAAAACATTTATATTTGTCTGATATTGAGTGGGATAAAGTAGATCCAGGATGCTGCTTATTAGTGACAGGGGGGCGGTTTGGACCGCAATCAATTAGAAACCTTTTGTGCTACTCAAAAGAAGCCTGTGTAAGACAAAATTGCACATATCTGGAAATTTTGGGTCCTGAATGTGCTTCTTATGAATTATATGCTACCCAATTTGGTACAATCCCATTGCACAAGTGCAGGAAGATTAAACCTTCTGCCATACCAGCAAATATGATGCGTTATATTTTATTCCCAAATGCATCAGATCCACAAGATCAAGATTTTAAGAAGCTTGTGGAATTTGATTTGGCTGATATCAAGAAAATGATGTTCTTTGCTTCTAACTGGACATTGGAACAGGCAACAGAAAGTGATTTTGGTTTGTATGTGCAGTGGTTCAAGCAGTACCTCATCCAGTTACAACCACATTGTCGTTTTCTGGAATCGTTCCTGAAAACTCTTGAACAAGAGGGAGATCATCCCATTTGGAAATTCATTTTTTATTGCTGGAGGAGGATAATATCTCATCTTAAAATAGATACTGATGCACTTCCCATTCCATTGCTTTCAGCAAAGTTGGTTGAGTTGGCTAGTTCAGATGAGTCCTTAATTAAGTGCCGCGATCAACTTGATAATGCTATTCGCTGTGTACCATTATTGAGGCTTACATATCAGCAATGGGATGCTGAAATAACTTACGCTGGCAGTGATGAAGCTTTAGAGTTTATGGCACTATTGAATTCTTTGAGATGCTTGGAAGTTGAGGTTCTTAGAGTTATCTTTGAGTCCCAAAATCTTTTCCAGATATATTCAAGCCTTCTTGAACATCATATGTTATTTTGGAGAAATATTACATCATCTCAGTTAGATCATTTGTGGTTAGTTTGGAGTTGGATAAAGAAAGATGCACTAAAATTGCAGCCACAATTCCAAGAAGCAGTGGGTGATTTATTGGTATGCCTATATATTTATGGTTAGTGCGGTACGTATAACTAGTTTTAAATGAAAGTGATTCAAGTTAACCATTTTACTGGTGCAGGTGACAAGTTTAGACCTCAAGAACATGTCAACTTGCCGTATATATGTGGAGAAGTCCTTGCTATGGGCTCATGGAGGTCATCCTTTCATGCCGTCCTCTGGTGATGTATACTATAAAATGCAGCAACTTCTTAGGTTATGTGGTGATGTATGGCCAAGGACAAGAAAGAAATCTGGTACTGCGATGGCTTATTAATTAGTTCAGCTTGTATTTGTATTATAACAAATAATTATATTGCATGCATTTGGGTGATTTTGCAGATGAAACCATAATTTTAGATGTTGTTCTATCATCTAATACTGAACTTCGGCGGCTAGCAATGCAAGGTATTTCACATGCTTTTGTATTTTGCTACTTTATTTTACCGTAAACATGTAATTTGGTGTATTTATATACCATCACACAATTTCACGTCTGTGAAATTTTTTTTGGGTGAGTATATATACTCATTGGAAGTAATAAATCTCCATTTGTAGGGTAGATGGTCTTTATGAGAGTGAATACAGAAATGAAATAGGTTCACTAGGCACTGTGTTCCCTGCACTTATTGCTCTAAAACTCCTTTTAGAAGATAACCACTGTGTTTCTGCACTTCATTACTCTAAAACTCCTTTTAGAAGCCAGCCAGGGTTAGCTCAACTAGCCTAAGAAGACATTATGCCTATCTTCATTGTACAAGATGAAAGGTATTTAATATAATAGTAGATTCTTTTTTGAGACTAAAATATGACGAAACTTTATCCTATTTTATTGCTATCGAATGTATTAGAAGAGGCTCTTGAGTTTTATGTTATGGGCCATCTATCTTATGATTCTAATACAAAAAGGAATTCTCCTTTGAAAGTATGTTAGGATCAAGGTTTAAAGTATCGGCCAATACCGATACGCATCGGACGTATCGAATCGGTTTTGTCCCCTGCCGATCCGATACCAACAGAAAAGATCGGTATCGGTCTATATCGGCCGATACGGGACCGATACTGGCCGATACGGGAAAAATCAGATCAAATCAGATCATCACAGGAACTTTAACAAAGTAGATGTTCTACAAAAAACAAAATAAAAGTAGAAATTGATTCCAGTCATATCAAATCCAACAGAACAATAATGAAGAACCAAAATAGTAGACAAAAAAAACTATAAATAAAGGCAAATTCTTCTACAGACATACACACAAAACATAAATTACTCAAACAAATTCTCAAGAACTCAACTTACCTCGTTTTTCAGAAGGTAATCTTCCAAGAACCCCTTTCTTCTTCGCCTTGCCGCTGCTTCCATCGGAGAGAGGAGGGTCTTTAGGTTTTGGTCAGATGAAAAGAAGAAGAAAAAAGAACAGCAAAGGAAAAAAAAAGGAACAACGGCTGTAATTGTTCTCTCTCTCATCTCAAAAAAAAAAATATATATATATATATGTGTGTGTGTGTGTGTGTGTGTGTGTGTGTGTAGGGTTGGTGATGTGCAAGTGTTCTCTCTCTTATATATTGCAGGTAAACCATTCAGCAAGGATGACTATTGTTTTATTCAATTATAATAAAAATAAAATAAAAAACACTTAAATAATGCATAAATATGTAAATTATTTTTCTATTTTTTTACTAATTTATTAATAATTATTTAAATATTGCCGATAAAGCCGATACTAAAAAATTTGATACTCTGATCCGATACCGTCGATACTGCCGATACGGATACTCATACAAATTGTTCGATACCGATACTGAGTTTTTGAACCTTGGTTAGGATCTTTCAATTCTACTAAGCCTTGTAACAACTGAAGACTGTAACCATAGTTTTTCACCAGAGGTCTTTTTTTTGGGTGCTCGACCTTTCTTATGTTGTAGGGATTCTTGGGGCTGAAGTATATTATTGGTTTCTTATTGGGCTAGGCTTTTCTTCATGAGCAATTATCTGCACATAACGAATTCCATTCGCATACATGTTTGTTATTATTAATTTCTAAGTGAAACTTTAGGAATTGTACTCTTCTTAACCATTTATGTGAACGATAATGTTAGTGGTTTCATCCTTTTTTGTTAGAGATCACATTTAGTTACAAAACTTTTGAGTATTACTTTCGTACTCAAAGCATGTGTATACATTTAGACCCTAGAAGCCAGAAACTCCTAGGAGGTCAACGAATTTTAGTAAGAACCTCAATTCGACGGTTTGGGAGCTCGTTTCCCGGCGATGGGGGCGCTTTTCCTCGACGACATGAGCGCTTTCCATAACACAACCATAGTTTTAAAAGATGACAGAAATTTTGGTAAGAAAGTTGGAGAATTTTTAATACATGTTCATCAAAGTAACAAGAAATTAATGATTACTTATCTTGACATCATAAAAATTACCATGCGAATGATCTCTCTGTAACTTTGTGACTTTGAACTGAACTTTATAAATTCTAATAAATATTAAGATATTTATAAATTTTGATAGCAATAATTAATAAACATAAGAAATTTATTAGCGCACGCTTCCAACTTTAGACTCTTCTAAGTAGTCGCGCTCCTCCTCTCCCCCTTCTGTCCCCGCTTCCGCCCCTTGCTCCCGCTTTTGGCTTCTAAGATTTAGACTTTAGATAAAAAAGTTTGCGTATTCATTCAGGACACTAGATTTTGTTATATCCTGGTTTTGATGAGCTCCCAAAATTTACCGGAATATCACTTCACTATATGAATAGTGTGATCATTATTTCGCCAGCTATTAAGTGATCTGTCATTATATTTTATACTCTTTCAGTGTTAAGACCCTCAAGTCTTTTGTAATATAATGTCGCTGGGAGTCTAGAAAGCTGTTGTCATGTATTAATAATTCAACGTGAGAGACAACATTTATGTAGAAGTTAAGGATAGAAGAGGGAAACAATTGTGTTTGTGCAGTTTGTTTAGCATAAACAAGTAGAAATTTTGTTTTAAACCTTTTAAGCAAGGTTTGTAGTATCAACCGATACTGGTAAGTATCGGCTATATTCATATCCTTTTTGGCATGTCCGACTTGATATTGACCCCCACCAATACTGACCGATTCCCGAATTTGGGGCTCTCTTTCCTGTTCGATTCAACAAAGAAAAATGAAAAGAAAAAGAGAGGAATAAAGAAACAGTGTCGAAACAGATTCTGTTTTGTCAAAGATCAACATACAACGGTGTCGAGGTTCCTTCTCGACACTGTTGGCTAGTTTGGTTCCGTTTGAAGTGGGGTGTTTGCTGTTGTTGCCGCCATTTTAGCCAAAATGGCTTATGAGACCTTGTTTGGTTTTTGATTTTGGCATTTTCACTCTACATAATTGAGGAAAATGGCAAAACACCAGATGCTTGTGAAAACACCATTTAGTATTTTCCATTTGAAATGAAGCCTGTCATATCAAACGGGAAGCAGACTAGCCGTCTGTAACAATTACCACTTGTCGCAATTTCTATAAATTCTCAATATTGATTCATTTAAATATTATTACATTAAGCATGGACACTCCAAAAATGTGGCCATGTCGTGTCGGACATGTAAGAGAGACTCCACGCACATGTATCAGACGCTCCACGGACACTTCAAATTACACAAGGACACTCCAAAAATGTGGCCATGCCCGTGTTGCCATGTTCTTACCATGTCGTGTCGTATCCGAGTCCATGCAAAGTAGGCGGGGATACTTTTTCTTAAAGCAAGTAAAATAACACAACAATATCTTTTGCGGATGAACGATTCAACAAGTCTAATATTATTCCATTCAACTAACATGAAACAACAAATAATACATCAGGTTATTCCTTATGTATCAAATATGTTTTCTAGATTTTTTTTATTTATAATTTCTATAACATTTTGGCTCTCCAAAGGCACAAACTCGAAAACAACCGAGACTTCCAAAATGCCTATGCCAATATTAATTGGAAGGGTCGATCCGATAGCGATAGTGTGAATCTTGCTTCAAAGTTGGTACTCCTGTAATCTGCTGTATATTTCAGACTTCAAAATGTCTTAGAAATGATTTTAGCTGTTTTGCATGTTTTAAGGATGAAGTTGTTTCTCGTCTGCAATATTTTATTTTTTATCATGGTTCTTTAATTACTGTTCTTGCCTTGTCTATCCTTCACTGGTTTCTTTTGCTGTTGGGAAGTTATTGTTTTGTGCAGATATGCAAGTTATTTTTTTTCCCTTTTGAATATGCAGTTCCTTTGGTTTTAGATGCTTACCTATTAGTATTAGTATTTTCACAAGACATGCTACTCCAATGTATATAGTTTACTCTGTTCTACTGAAAACGCTATTCTCAGGAGTATATAAATTAAAAGAACGCCAGTCTCATACCAATCTCTCCATTACATGCAGAAGGTCATATATACAAAGTTTTACGATTACTTTGACCTTTTGACACCCCAAGATATTGGTATTCCTAGAATGTGCATTCCAACTTATGTGTTACATCTGTTGATCAACTTGAGTATTCTTCCTATGCATCTCCTAAAAGGTTATACTACTACATTTATTTCTTATATTGGCTGTTGTCCTTGTGTTTGTTTCAGCTGTTTCCATGTCGTCATATATAATTACAATGGGTGATAAAGATGATTCTGATATTACGATTCAGTTGGAGCAGTTCTATCAGGTTCACTACCATCAAATTCATGATTAGACAAGTTGTATCTACAATTGGTAACTCTTATCTTACTGTTTTTCTTTTCCTCGTTTGCAGTGTCTTTCAATCAGGTGTGAACACGAAAGGAGGGATCTCGATATTGTTTTCTGCTCCAGTGGCAGCTTGAGGAGTCCTCTAGTGCGATGTTCAAATACAACTTGCTGTAGTTTTTATCCTGGGATTTTATTTAAGAAGTATGGGTTTGATAGTTGGTTGATGACTCTTCCTTTGTTTGACAAAAAGAGTTTGTCCCTGGATATTAAGTTACTTCAAGAATTATCGAAGTTTGTATTGGTTGATCCTAGTGAGGCTTACAAGGTAATTTCTTTCTTTAAGTGTGACAATTACTCTGAATATCCTCTTAAGTTTATACCTGTAATTCCCATCAAAGAGTCTCTTTTGATGAAATATTAATTAAGGTACGAATTTGGAACATCTCAAGTCTCAAGCGTATATTTATTATAATAAAGTTACGAGGTTACCAAAACATCTGGTTTATCGACCTCCCTTAAGAGAGCTTCACATACTATTTTGTGAAAGATTTCGCTTCAATCTGCAGCTTTTGTTCATGTCACATAATGTGTAGATGCCAACATAATATCCCGTTGTGTAGGTCGTGTAGGGAAGTTCCTAATCTGATTTTCTTTCTTCGCACAAGCGTACTATATCCTTTCTTGGATGCTCAAAGGTAGATTACATCCCTCGACTAGGCCGTTGGTCACTTAGTTCCCACGAAGTTTAAATTATGCGGTTTCATTACGTGCTCGGCATAGTTATCAAAGGCACGTGGTGCATGAGGCTGCATCCTCCGCTCCTCAGAACATGCGAGGCGAGGCGCCCTTTGTGGGACTCGTGCCTTAATTAGCCTTATAGTGGGGCTTATTTCCAGTTGAGGGGCGCCTCATGCATATGCTGCTTTATGTTCCCTATTATATATTTCTTTACTAGTAGGGATCACCATTGGACTAGGAAGCATGGGCATTCCAAAAATGTGGCTGGCTGAATCGTGTCGGGATTCCGCAGACACATATTGGACTCTCCACAAACACTCCAATATACACTAGGACACAAAAATAGAGTCGTGTGAGAGTTGCCGTGTCCTTACCGTGTCGTATCCGTGCAATATAGCCCTTGGATCTGACTAATATCTCGTGGAAACTGAAAAGTCTTAACATCAAAAGAAAGAAAACGCACTAAACTCTCGGATGCTTCCCTTCTCCGCAGATCAAAAGGAAAAAGAAGAAGTCCACCATGATTTATTGTCATGCCCGATAACTTCTCTGGCATGTCCAGTTTCAAAATATCTAATACATATAGTCACATATGATTTATAAATATTATTTAAAAATAAATTTACTAAATGTGCTTCTCGCTTTCACGAGGCTCGCTCCTTAACCTCGAGCCTCGGTGTTTTACACTCTTTAGCCGCGGTGTGCCTTGCACCTTTAATAAGTATGGTGCACGGTCTGGGATCATGGAATGAACAATCGGATTATGCCTTGAAGGATTACACTGTTCAGACTATTTTCTCATCAAAAGTTAAAAAAAGTTCATATAGACAGAAAATATCCGATACTCAGAATAAACACAAAAGTGGTTCACACTCCATAGCGACAATAAAGAGATACAAATAACAAGTTAAAAACAACAAATAGCCTATCGAATCCGTTGCTGAGAGGAGCTTCAAATCCTCCACCTAGAGGAGCTCCAAGAGACCGAGATATTTTAACTTGACTTATATATATAATAATAGGTCGGGTTACTGGGTGTGTAGTACTCGGCTAAAGTACTTTGACGTGGAATCCGAAGAATGGAACACCAGATCATAACTACCTACTTTGAACGGTCTTTTGTATTAAGTGGAGTACTAGTCAACATTGCTTATGATCAACCAGGAGATTTCTTGAGAGCAGTGGAAGTTGAAGAAATTGTGAAATGCAATTGTCCATATTTTTGTGTAGATTTTTTAATATATTCCTCACATCCGGTGTTTGAAATCTTAATACATATTTATTTTATGTTGGACTTCTTGAACTTTACGATTTATGCCATTTCTCGCACGAGTATGTTATCCTCTTTTCTTTTTTTACTTTCTGATAGTTCACATGCTTCTTATTTGTTTTGTCTGTATTCCTTCTTGCTGTAGATAATTGATCATTACCCTTTTTTCTCTTCATATAGAATTTTCTCCAAGAATTATAAATGGTATTATTTCTACATGACTTTTCAAGATGCATGCTTCTTGTAGTTGCAGCAAATGTGTACTGTCTTATGTTAGTAACTACTTCTTCACTGTGAATGAACCTTTTCTGCAAGGTTTGATATATCTTCCGTTGCTTCATCTTAGTATATACCTTTATCCCTTGTTAACTGCAGGTTTTGACTGATACGTCTGATCTTCTGCAACACGTTTTAGACTACTCATTGGATTTGTCATCAAGGTCACCTGCCGACTTTGCTGCACACCAGACACTTCTTTGGATTATGAATGCATGGAATTCAGTAAATTCAGGTTTGGTTAATTTGCTTTTCTTCCATTTATTTATTGCCTTGCTGTGAGGTTTCTTATTCGTAAACTTCTATTCTTGGTCAGTTAAAGTAAAAATTTCAAATTCACTTCTTGAGATGTGGTTTAAATGGCATTCGTCTCTGTGGCATTGCTCGACTGAGGCACTTCAGGTATGCCACTGAAATATTTGTGTGTGTTGTCCTTGTAGATTGTTTTCCTTGCCTTTATTGACATACTGAACTAGTGTTTTGTTTATGCAGAATTTTTCTTCGACTGGTTATGATGAGTCATTCCACATAATGAATCTAGCGAGATCTGCTATGCTCGACAAAATTCTGTGAGATCATCTTACAAGACTCAAATTTTGTTCATCTTTAATTCCTATTGTTGTTAGAGAAGATGCCCGGCGATTGATTATTGTTCTCATCACTTGTATATTTGTATTCACTTGCAAAGAAACTATATACGCAGACTCAAATTTCTTCTCTTCATAAAGTTGATTTTTGTTCATGACTCTCCTATTTCTGCTAGATTTGAAATGACATTTGATTCCATCGTATGAACTGTAGGATTGGACTGACTAGTTGCTTTATTGATTCCCTAATACCATCTACCAGACTAATTAACTACTTATTTTATGCCGATCATTCTTCAGTTCAAATTCTAATGTTATTTTGTATTTTATCTCTTTCTAGTCAAGCAAAATTTTCCATTGAGGATTATGAAGTGCAAAATTTGAAGCTTAGAGTTGCATCAAGAAATCTTTGGCAGGATGGTCCCCTGAATGAAACTTTAGTTGGTGTTTTTCTTTCCTCTGCAGACTCTCTCTTCAAGCAGGTAATATTTTGGTAGTTAAAGGATGTATATGCTTATATTGGTCTTTAATTTTCCTTTTTATATCTACAGATCTTGTTTATGCATCAAAAGTTATTTGATGAAGATGTTTTCAGAAGGATGAAGTCAATCCTCTACAAAGATATGGCAAATGGCATGAATGTAAGTTCATTCCTGTGAAATATAATACTTAAATGAGTGCTTCAGACTGTGTTCTTGTTTTACTGCGAGTTAAAATTATGTCATTTAGGTGTTAATGTTTATTGGTGTAAACTATTGGGTCCACTAAGTGATGGAGAACCAATTTAGATCTTCTGTTATCTTTTGGTTATTTTAGATTGAGATCATTTTTATCAGTCATGCTTTTAAGTTACCTTAGGGATACATTTTAGAGATTGATTTTATCTTCTTTTTATTTATTAAGAGTATAAATCGTATGTAAGTATCGGTATCAGAATCAGACCCTTTCTATGAGTATTGGGATCAACGACGATATCAGCAATATCATTATTTTCAGATCGGATTATCGAATTTTTTGGTATAGGAAAACTAATAATTATTAAAAATTTAGAAAAAATATTTTATAGATCTATACACAATTTTAAGTATTTTATTTGTTGTTTCTTAATAGTTTTGAAATTGAATGAAATAATAATCACCCTTACTGATTGGCTTACCTTCGATAATTTTTTTTATTTACATGATTTTACAACCTATTCTGCTTTTACACACTTGTTGATTGGTCTTTTTCATTCAATTTTCTCGATCGAGTTGACTGAAAAAGTAACCCCCAACATCGGTATCAATCAATATTGGTAGGTATCGGATCGGGACAAGCCAAACCGTATTGTATCAGCCATATCATATGAGTATCAGCCGATACTGTAAACTATGGTTTGTATGGTGCAATGCCAAAACCCTAAAATGGATCTCTTTATCTTATCTTCTCCTCCGCCTTCTTCTGCGCTTTCGATGTTAACGCAAATTGGGTCTCAAGTACAAAAAAGTCGTGTCATTGAGATCCAACGCAACCTTACGTTTCCAAACAAGGGTATTTTCATTAATTATAATCATTTTTTGTGTTTTGCATCTCTTATAATTTTTGTGATAAATTGATAGTAGTTAATTGTTCAAATTTAATTTAAAGCTTCCGCGGCCATCCCCCCCCCCCTCTCCAAATCCCTATTTTTCATATAAATCATATCTCCCCCCCCGGTCTTCTTCCTGTGTCTAAGTGGAATCATAGTTCTAGGTTAAGAATATTTTCATTCTTAGGTAAAGATCTAAGAGAGCAATTAAAACTAAAATATGGATCATTAAGAGTTCATTAAAAAGTTTATGGATCCTTACGATTTTGAACGTGATAAACTTTGTACTAGATTTGAAGCTAGATTCAAAGTTATATTTGGCAATCATGGTCTTAAGGAACATACTAGTATGTATACACAAATATAGTTCAACCCGGAGCAAGGTTGTAAAAGTCGTTAGGCGCTAGTAGAGCGGGCATCGAGCGCCTAGCTCGTCTATGCGGCCGCCAAGTTCTAGGCGGTCAAAATAACCCAAAAAGTATCCTGAAAATTGTCCATAAAACCCAAAAACCTGCATAGTCGGACGTCGGGCGTGCACTAGGTAGGCATCCGGCGTGCATTAGGCGTCTAACGCATATCCGCTGCCTATAACCGATTTTTATACCCGGAGCCAACCATATCCTTGGAGTGTCCACTAGTTGAACCTAAGAACCTATAATAGTTGACTTATCTACACAAGTAGAGTTCAACCCAGAGTTGACTATAGAGTTGACTATATTGTTAGAGTATCCGTTAGTTGAACCTAATGAACATATCATAATTGAGACAAATTAGGTCTGTAGTTGAAACTAGGTCTAGGTTTAACACAAATCAATTTTGACCTTTATATATCATTAAAAGAATTAAATCTGTCATTTGATTAATCCAATGAATTTACATAACCTATGAATCTTCTAAATATTTTGAAATTATCCCGTGAACAATTTCATTTATTTGTTTGTTACGAATAATTGTAATAGTTTGCTAAAAATAATAATTAATTGTATGGACGATCATTCTAGTTTTGGACACACAAAGACAACCACCATTTGTTGGGATATTTGATGTTACGTCTCTAGAGGATATCATGCTTCTTTCATCTCTATGACCGTCCGTACCCGTGGGAGTTCATGGTCTTTTTGGGAGCCTCAATGTTGATTAGCCTGCTGAAGCAAAGGCCTCCACCATGGCCGATTTGGAGGGGCATCACTAGGAGTGTAATTCTCGGATTTTATGGTTAAATGATTCAACGGGAGGTGAATTTTTTCAAAGTCGAGGAGAATGATGGAGAAGCATAGATCCTCTGTTATCTTTTAGTTATTTTGGTTATTTTAGTTAGAGATTACTTTTTATCTTTTTTATCGGTTATGATTTTAAGTTATCTTAGGGATAAATCTTTTGAGATTTATTTTATCGGCTTTTTATTTCTTAAGAGTCTATAAATAGTTTGTAAGTTCATAAATTGGAAGAATGCGAAATCAAATCTATTTTTGAGTTTGTATGGTGCAATGCCAAACCCTAAAATGGATTTCTATCTTACTTCCTTCTCCGCCTCGGACGTTGACACCTAATTAGTTCCAGTGTAGTCAAAGGCGCGCCTCAGGCGCGCCTTGCTCCTAGGCGCAGGGGCAGCGCCTCAGGGCACTCCAGGCGAGGCACAATTCTTAAGGCGCATCTAAGGCGCGCCTAGGTGCGCCTTTTTCGAGCGCCTTGGAATAGCTAAGGCGCGCCTTGAAAATCTTGTGAAAAAATAACATGTTTAGACTATTTTTTTAACTGTTGTACTGTTTTTAGACTATTTTTTGAACTGATGTACTTTTTTTTTATTGTTCTCTCTCACTCACTCAATTCAAAGTGATTGCAACCTAGACATGGGAGAATTTGAAGCACACATGTTTATCAATGTAGAAATCCGATGTGAATATATATATATATATATATAAATTTTGTGCCTCGTGTCGCTCGAACGCGCGCCTTAAGTACGCCTTGCGCCTCGGGCGATTTGGACCCTTTGCGCCTTGAGTGCGCCTTGCGCCTTTGACTACCTTGATTAGTTCTCAAGACAAAACTCCAATATCGAGATCCGACGTCACCAACACGCCATTCCAAACCGGGTATTCCCTTTACTTATAAGTCGATTGTTATGTTTTGCATTTCTATTATAATTTTTGTAATTATAAATTTATAATAGTTGATTGTTCACATTTCATTTAAAGCTTTCGCGTCACGAAGCCTTTTCTTTTGAATCCTAAGTCACACAATAAATTCTTAAAATAATTGCCTAATGGATTTCTCTTGTGAAGTGTAATCCTTAGCTTTCTTTAATTAACCATCCACTACTCTGCCTTCCATTCAGATGTCTTTGGAGGAATTTCTGTTGGTCATAATAATATTATATTTGGATCCCTTTATCTGTATACCGTCCATATTCATTATTAACTTTTGTTGTTAATTGCAGCAAGAGCAGCTTCAAACACTAAAGGCACTCATCTTATCATCAAGCCACAATGTTCTTAATTCTCTCGTGGATCCCGTCATAGAACCTTTGCTCGAAGAGCTGTACTTCAGACATCAATCTCATGGTACGTGGTGGTAGAAGTTTTATTCTGTAAATCATTGTTATCTGTAAATCATTGTTATCATAGTCATCCACACCTTCTCCCATCAGAATGGGATTGGCTATGGAGCATAATAAAGCTCCAATAAATAATTGGCAAAGTTTTTAACCAACTGACAAAGTGGCGTCAACCCTCTATGATGGTGCCAAATTCCTAGGAAAATAAGTTATGCGCATGAGAGGGCCAAGCCATAAAATCTAGAACCAGTTGGCGGGGTAGGTAGATCTACCTGGGGTTGGTAGACCTACCTGTTGTATGTGCATTTTAAGCTCATGCAGCTAAGATGCACCCTCCAATTTCCCCTAGATTATAAAGAGTTTAGACGAAGAGGTTAGATGATACAATTTGATATAGGGTATTGCAATCGTATCTTTGACACATTAAGACAGAGCGAAATAGGATGACACTCCCATTTGGCATATATGTTTGGAACAGATTCCATTGGGACAGATTTGGAAAAGCACTATCTTGTTGAATGGTTCTTTACATCTGCCCTTTCTCAATGCTAAGCCAAAGAGTGAAAGGAATGAAATTCCAATGTTTAAACTTTAAACTGTAAATGTTTATAAGGAATTGTTGTAGGTATATATAACATGAACGTCTCACTATGTCTTTACCTGTTCTGGCTTATTTTGTTAGTATTCTCCGGCTGATGCTTTCCTCCGTATATTTCTGCAGACTGTATACTCAATCTTGGTTTTGCATGGTTGCACATTGGGTTCTTGCGCTTTCATCTCTTACTGCCAGATGGTCCTGATCCTGCAGAGAAGTATGCTTACAAGCACTCACAGATAGTAGACAAGATGTCTCTACTTGAGCTAGAAATCAAGGTACTCATATACTATACAGTTTTGTTCTAGTAGTCTGCTTGTATTTTCTTCCATAACTTTTTTTTTTCTATTTTTTGTGTGTTACTGTGTTATAACGTATACAGAGCTACTGTTTTAATTTTCCATCTATCGTTTCTTGTCAATTAGTGAACGTGAAAAGCAATTTGCTCAATTCAGAATACTTGTGTCTAATTGGGTTTATATAGGTGCGGCGAGAATGTAGGCATCTAGCAGGAAGGGGATCCATAGAAGATGATGAACGACAAAGAGTATCTTCATTACAAAAGTTGGAGCAGGAGAAGAAGAGAATTCATTCAAAGGTCCTTCCATTGACTTGGAACCATTTAGAATATTAATGGAGTGTGAACTTATTTAGTTTTAATCTATTAAATCTTGTCATTTCTTTAATGCAACAACAAAATTGTCGTATGAAAGTTTGCAAGTTTGGTTCTGTGTTGTTCCGAGATTGTTTTTGTTTGATTATGTTTGCTGGATAATTACTCATAGTACTTGTATTGTATTTTTTAATTTGTGAATCTATGAGTAATATAGTTTGAGTGGTTCTTTTATATAGATATTGAGATAGGGTATGGACTACGGGCATGTCTGTATCTGATTGAAAGTTACTTTCACTAATTCATATCCCTTGAAATTAGTACTTTGTGCATGAATAGTAAATTTATGTTGAACGAATTCTTTTGAACATGGATGTTTGTTATAGAGTGATTTGCATGATCAGCTAGTCAGTCTGACCTAACAGTTTTTCACAGGTTGTTTAGGGTATGGACCGTGGACCTGTCTGTATCTGATTGAAAGTTACTTTTACCAATTCATACCCCTTGAAATTAGTACTTTGTGCATGAACAGTAAATTTATGTTGAACGCTTTTCTTTCGAATATGGATGTTTGTTATAGAGTGATTTACATGATCAGCTAGTCGGTCTGAAATACCAGTTTTTCACAGGTTGTTTAGGGTATGGACTGTGGACCTTTCTGTATCTGATTGAAAGTTACTTTTACTAATTCATTCCCCTTGAAATTAGTACTTTGTGCATGAACAGTAAATTTATGTTGAACGCTTTTCTTTTGAATATGGATGTTTGTTATAGTGATTTACATGATCAGCTAGTCGGTCTGACATAACAGTTTTTCACAGGTTGTTTTTCGTCCAGATCATTTGAAATATAAAAGGCTAAGATCTGAGTTTACTGGCTTTCTGGAGGTTTTATCTTCCTGTATGATATTGGTAAAAAAGTTGAAAAGCAATGCAGATCTTTCAGTTATAACTGATATAGCAAGCAATTGGCAGGTAAAAGATTTAAAATCTTCTTGCATCGTTTTAAGTTCACTTCTCTTCTTATCCTTCATCATGTGTGCTTGAACCCCTTCTCACGTCTATTTGATTTTACTAAGCATTTTTATTTTGGAAACTCAGGTCACCTCAGCACTGTTTATCGCTAGACTATCAGATGAGTATGCAGAATATGTTGATCTAGTTCAGCCAGTTCAAGTTGCTGTTTACGAAATGAAATTAGGCCTATCAATGGCTGTGTCTGCTGCTCGTGAGAGAGAATACTTGAAGATGGTTGGCACAGAAAGTATCGAAACTATTTTGGTGAGAATTTTAGAACAAATTAAAAGTGTTCTATACGATTTTTTCGTAATTCTTTCATTTTATTTTTTGAGGTCGTTCCTTGTAGTAGCTTTATACAGTTATGACTGACGAACTTGTCGTGCAGGCTACCATCTATTCGCTTATGCAGTTTCCTAGAGAATTTCCAACTGGATTTACTCCCAATTATATACAGTCTACACGTACATCATGTGACCTAGTAGCATCTAAAAGGATCCAAGTCATTGATACCAATTTACTAAAGAAGTTGGTTACTATTTCTAGTGAGATGGGTCCTGACAAAGAGGAGGTGCGTGTACTATTTATTTTCTTCATGTTTATATATATATATATATATATATATATATAATATATATATATATATATTATATATATAATATATATATATATATTATATATATATATATATATATATATATATATTATCCTAATAATCACCTGCTTACATAATTGTTATCATTAGTGCAAAATAACTGCCAGTTAATAACATTTGAAGTATATGTTGTCATGAGTAGCAGGTCTCACCTATACAGCTACCAGTTATGATTCAGCACATTATCCTCATTTATGTGGCACACCATGTTTGTTGTTCTCTTCTTATGGACAAGGCCTTATTCCTGGTACTAAACTACACAAATATTATTATTTTCCATAAACTTGGTCGCTGATGGTAATCTGATATTCTGATGTCATGATTTGTCTTGCTAGCACTTGAATGAAATTCTTTCTCACTTCGTAAGCATGTGGATGGACATGAAATCTCAAAATAAAGTCAAGGAAGATGGGGAAGCTCAATATTACAAATTTAGGCCTCGTCCAATCAAGATAGAGGATGTTGTGGAAGGAAATTTTTCTACACTGAGTATGCTGGAATCTGATGGGTATATAACATCTGAATTCGAAGAAAAGTTGATCGAACAAGAATTTACTGAAGTGGTATGGTGCCACCTTGCAAATTTGTAAGTCAGATCTTGTCTTTGCTTTTTGGGTTTCTTACAAGTATTACTGGTTTTCAGAAGCAACCTACTAAAGAATATCAAAATGAGGAGGAATGGGGACTGATTCCGGAGTCTATTTTGAAGAATATTGTTGCTATCCACAATCAGTTGTTTGGGTCAAGGGATCTCGTTGAACGTGTAAGTTTTACATAAAGTACAGCACTTCTGTGCAGTTTTGTGGCCAGTGCATCTTTTCTTTTTCTTGTGGGGAAATACAACATTTATGTTGTATAGGTGGGCTTCATGTTTGTAATAACTTAGGATTTCTACTAATGTTGTTAATCTTGTATAATACACAAACAGGTATGTATCGTATGATGCAATACGATACAAAAGGTTTTCGCTACAATTTTTTTTTGAATAAGTATATCTTACAAATTTATAATCTCTCACCACTATACTATATAGCCTACAAGTATATAAGATAGGACTATCCCTATCTTTATCCTTAATTATAAGGAGAAGTGATTGAGGGAAAACAAATGGTTGAGTGATCTTACCCAGTTCACCAATCTGAACCTTCTTTTGAACTTACATATACCGGAAGCCTTCATTATATCGAGCTAGTTCTGAATAGTTAGTTCAAACCTCACTGTGCTTGGGTGAAGTTTCGTATGCTCTGTCAATCATTTCTGTATTCAAATGACTGAACCCACTTTACGTGGGTAACTTGTTATCTGGTGTTTCAGCCTGGCGTTTGTCAGATCACGGATGAGAGCAGGCTGAATTCCTTTACTGACTCGTATAAACTGGGGGCCAGAATAATAAAAGGTGATGTTTTAATTAACTGTTGTTCTATATTGTTTTAGGCATTTGCTACAGGAAGCCCATTCTAATACTCTTTTATTTCAGACCTGCAGGGACTATCAACCTCTTCCATGGATGACAATCTTGTACCTGAGCATTTATTTCGTGCTTGTTTGGAGAACTTACAGACCTTGAACTCAACGTCTCACGCATCTGATTCCTACAATATCTACAAGGTTGTACCCAAGGCTTACTTATTATGCACATTTTTCTTTTCCTTCCATACATCTCAAAATATTGATTGTATTTCACAACAGGATTCAAATGCACCAATCATGTCTAATATGGTAAAGCCGCTGAATGCTGTTAAAGATAAGGTCACATTTCTTCTAGAAGAATGGCCAGGCCATCCTGGTCTCCAAAAAATTATGGATGTTACCAACGGACTTTTAACAATTCCACTGGATTCCCCTTTGTCAAAGGTATGTCATCTAGTACCTGTTAGTTCATGGTGGCCTTTTTCTATATTAATAACCTATATGGTTATTGACTGTCGTTTGTTGGTGCATGTGAACTGCGTAGGCCCTGCTTGGATTGCAACTTCTTGTTAGTAGAGCCCGATCATTGTCGGAAAATTTCTCTAGTTTTTCTCTGACTGGTATATACGTGAATTTTTTGTGCCTATCATTTCCCCCCAGCTTTAGTGTTTTGAATAGGAAAATCTATGCACCTGCAGATGAACTTCAACCAATTGACAGTCTAGTGACGTCATGGCAAAAGCTTGAACTTGATTGTTGGCCCAATTTGCTTGATGGGATCCAAGAGAAGTATGAAATAAATGCTGGAAAGGTAATTTATTTAGTCTTCCCTAGTTCTCTGGCTTTATGTGTGACATTTAATGACAATTTAGTTCTGCTCGTTTTCTTGCAGCTATGGTTTCCTTTGCATGCGGTCCTGCATCGCAATCTATCTGGTGATGATGAAGTAGACAACATGTTCACAATACAAAGGTATGGATCATCATGGTTTAATAGATAATTACGAACAATAACTCATTATACAGATGCTGAATTGGTGGATATTGCAGTTTGGAGGAGTTTATCCAGACTTCTTGTGTTGGAGAATTCAAGAAGCGCCTCCATCTTCTTCTTGCCTTCCATGGTCAGCTTAATCAGGGTATTTGTCTCCAAGCTTATTCAAGGTAAGATACATATTAACAACTTCCCTCCAATGTAATTATGATATCACATAATTTAGTTTAGTATTTAGTTCATTCAAGGTTAAAAAACTGTAACCAATGTAAAAACTAAAAGGGACAGGTGATAAAAATATGTTCAGACTCAAGGTTTAAGTCGTGATTTTCTTGATTTTTTTTTCCAGATTTAACTAGTTCTATCAATTTTAAGGATTAAATTTCCCTCAATGTTGTTGCTTGTCTATACTTTTTCTTACTTATGGGTAGACTATTATGCTAACATGAAGAATTGAATTATTGCAGTCCTCGATTGAAAGAAAATCTGAATATATTGTACAACACCTTTGGATACTATGTACAGTTCTTGCCCTTGTGAGTACACTTTGACCTAATAATATTTTATCTTAATGTGCCAATTTTTCTTTTTCTTTTTTGAGGATTCAGATGAATCACGGAGTTAATATGTTGGTTCCTTTTTCCCTCTCAGAATTTTGGAGCACATTGAATCTAGTAGAAGAATGGTAGAAAAGGAGTTGAAAGAGTGCCTCAAGCTCTACAACTGGGAGCACTCTTCAATAGAGAACTTTAGAAGGACAAGACAGAAGATCTGGAAGCATATCAAAAAATTTAATGTACTTGCTTACCACTATTATATAACTAGATACCTATTATAGAAAGCATTTTTTCATCTTTACAAAATCTTGTCTCTGTAATCAATCTTTATTTGCACAACCAGTTTTTTTTTTTTTTTTTGAGCAAAGAAGGCATGCTTAAACTTGAATAAACAATATGGATCTATTTTTCTTGAAGATTATTTGTAAACATGGAAATCTGTTCCTATCTGATGTTTAATTATTCTGTGAACAAATTTAAATTATTATGTGAACAAATAGTATTCACAATTAAGCGTACGCCTTTTTATTGTTCTCTTACCGTTCATATTTCTCTTAGCTTTCATATTTTTTTTGGTTGTCATTATTTTTGGTGTCATCCGTTGCACTGAACAAGAGGTGGTACTTTCATTTGGGATGCATGATAGCAAGTCCTCAACATGTCTACCATCTTCACTTTTACTCTGATTATCAGTAGCAGAAATACTAACGGATTTCCTAGAATACAAATTTATATTTGTTTAAGAGAGACATCTACTCATTCTAATAGTGTAAATAATTGTTTTACAGGATACTTTGCAACAACCTGTGATGGTCATTCTTAACCAAGATATAACGCTAAAAAGAGAGAAAATTCCATCTTGGTTGGAACAGGACAGCGATGAGAATGTAGAAGTTCAATTTCCCTTGGATCTTGGACAGCTCAGCAATATGAAAAGGTTCTTTTTCAGTCTAATGCAACCTCTTTTCTTTCCCTTAAAGGTATGCTGATAGGGTTGTACTATATATGTTGTAGGTTTTTATGGTACGAGGAATGGAGGAAAAACACTTTTTCAGCTATGCAGACCATTTGCTGTGGAAGTACAGCTGATGTTGGTTTCTTGAAATTCAAAGGTTGAGTAAAGTTTCTCCCTTGTATATGCGTGGATTTGTCATACATGTTGGACTTAGTATAATACAATATTGAGTTACAAACTTGATGCTGGTGTTTGTGAGAATGCAGATATTGCGCGATCTTATGAATCTACAAGTGATCATCTTATGACAACATGGAGTGAAGTTTGGACTTCCATTGAAAAGATTTGCCGAAGTGCAGCCCAATTTGCTCATCTCTGGAAACTTAAAACCAAAAATCTCAATCAGAGGAGAGCGCTTGCTGATCTATTAAAGATGCTGGAAAGTTGTGGACTATCAAAATATAGATCCATGGTGCTGGAGGTATGTGTGTGTTCTTTTGTCTAAATGGCAGGAATAAGCTTTGATTATAATTCAAACCTTGGTTTTTGAATTAGGCCAACCTATGACAGTTTTAGAAAGTGATACTAGCTATGTGCAAAGTTGTCGAGCTTTATATAATCATATCATAACTTCAGTGAGTATAAAAATTTGATTGGTGGGTCATATAAGTTGTAACCACTATGTTGATCTTGTTCTCCATGATTTTTAAATGTTTCTCGTCACAAGTAAAAAAACAAACACGTCTAATTTTTTTTTTACCATAAATATAGTACATTTATTGCACTTTTAAAACCATTTATCTTATGGACCTTCAATAATTAGGTATGATGCTATGTTGCACGGACACTAATACGAAACAACACGATAAGTACATAGCAGCACTGACATGGGACTGATTTTGACATTATGTCCTGTAATTTTGGAGTGCATTGTCTTGTCCGATACGTGTCGGACACAACATGACATGGCAAAGATGGTGTTCCCATGCTTCATAGGTATAAAGCCTTGAAAATGAAATTTTGTTTGCAGTCATAGTAGATGGAGGTCAAAACCTACAGAGTGAACTTTCAATGAAATCTGTCTGAATATATTTTTTAGCGAATTATTTTTCACTAGATTGAAACTTTTTGAATTCATATTGCTACACTCTTTCATGATTTTGTCTCTCTGTGTGTCACATGCTTCCATATTCAGTTAAATTTCTGAAACCAAAACTTAAGAGAGTAAAACCGAGTACTTAATCATTGAAGAAAGCCTTCCCGATGTTGATATGTGACTGGAAAGTTGTAATGTTACCCAACAGCAAACAGTTTTCTCAACTGAGTCACTGTGTACACTGTTTTGTGTGTATTCTGTAAGCGATTTGGCTATATGGCATATTGGAGCATGCTCCCCCCAATTATATTTCAGTGGTCTTGTATCATAGAGATTAATGCATATCTGCACTGCACAGCTCATCATAACGTCTTACCTCATCATATATTTTTGGAGGGTGCTAATTGGTCGCATGAACTTAACCTGCACTAATAAAGGTTGGCCTACCTAACCAACCACTGCTTTCTAGGCTTTCAAGAATTTTGGCACTGATGCAAAGGGTAGGCTTCAGTTTTACAGCTGGTTAGAACGTTCCAAAGCTTGTCAATTCTTTTCTTGAAATTAATCATGCTCCATAGCCAACCCAATTGTGATGGTGGAAGGCTTTGATGTAGTTTTTTGATTCATTAGTAACGATGTTTTTATTTTTTCACAATTGACTAACTACTCGGCACCAATTGAGCACGAAATGAGAGAAAAACATCTTAGGTGGTCTGGTCATGTGCAACATTGATACACCATTTAGGAGCCTTAAGATATTTGTTGAAGGAGCTACTAGAAGTAGGGTTAGCCCGGCTGTTATGATTTTTGTTAAGGTTAGAGGACAGGGCCCTTCAAAGAGCTGAATGGAAGAAAAAGATTCAAATAGCGACCCCAAAAAATTGGGATAAAGGTTTTAGTTTTTTTGTTGTCTTTGCTGATGCTGGTGCTGTTTCTGTTGCTACTGTTATTACAATTGACTGACTTTGATGTCTTATTTGTGGGTTTATCTAGCTGGAATTCAAATCAGGCCAACCCATTAGCTCATTTGTTCAGCCATCATATAATGTGGAACATTTACTTCAGCCAGAGTTCTCCCCATCTTCAAAACTTCCAACTGGCAACCCTCCTAAGCCTGCTGATGGCAAATGTGATCTGAAATGGGAGGCTGCAAACAGGGGCTACTTTAAAAACTTGGTCATGGTGCAACAGCTGCGGGAAGTTTCCCTCAATTTCAAAAAAGATCTCACTCTGGTGCAGGTATACTTGAAGTATAGTATTTAGCAAGACCAAATCTGAATTTATATTCAAGTTTATAATCAAATCAGTTTATTTTTGTGCTATTTAGGTCAAACGTGCAGCCTCATTCATAGAAGATCTGATTATCATTCAGCAACAACAGAGATTGACTGTTTATGGTGTATCTGAGCAGTTGCAAAAGCTAAGGCAACAAAGTTATATGTTAAGTACTATAGGTAAGGATTACTCTAGATTACCCAATCTAACTCTTCATTGATATATGTGCTTTACTAATTCCTACTTTGTAGGAATGGGTGGGGAATGTTCTATTACTCCTAACCAGCATGCTGTTCTTAAATGCATGTGGCAGCAAAAGGTGAGCTTCCAAAAATATGATGTATGAAAAGGTGGTGGACTAATTGATTGGAATGTAATTAGGGCTTATTTTTGCCTTGCATTTTGTAGCATTTATTTGATAACCTGCTTGCCATGTCAAAAGATGTGCGCTTACTGATTCAAAGCATCAAAAGTAGTCATGTGAGTGCCTGTGAGATAATCAGGATCGACGCCGATGAAATATCTGTTCTCATTGACAACTTCATCCCTGTCTTCCTGCAAGTTAAGGTGAGTATACTGGCGATCAGCTTCACTTTGACACTTTAGTTAAAGCTCATTATCTGATCAGTAATTTCTATTGCAGGATTTGTTAGATAAAAACCTTATAGGCAGTGATGGAAAAGTTGCAATGTCTGTGAAATGTGTCCCCTTTATTGTTTCGAAAGAGATGGAAGATTTAGTAAACATGAACTTTCAAATCCTTAACAATTTTGAGAAAGAGATAAAGGCTTCATGCATGCAAAAAGCTTCCATGAGATCTGTAAAGGAATCTTTGTTAAAGCGTCTGGAAGTGCTTGTCATCAAGGTATTTACTAATATTTCTTTTTCTTCCAATGTTGATATTGCCATTCTGCATCTTTTCTATGGCCATGATAGCAGTTATTTTATCATTAAAGAAAGGTTATGTGCATGAATTAATTTCACAAAAAGAAATTATCAAAACCAAAAGGTAGAATATCATGACTTCTGAATTGTTAGTTGGATAAGTTGTTTGTTATGTGAAATGTGTTTCATAGGAAATCTGGAAGACTTCTTTCAAAAGTTCTGTAAATTTACAGTTTATGTTAATAGATAAATTTTCTGCATGACAATTCACTCGGTAAACATCCTTGTTTAGCATAGGCGGCTCTATGCTCATGTCATCTGTCATGGATGATTTTATAAACTATCACATTGTATATACAATTTAATTTCACACACACTTCTCTTTACATGCAAGGAGAGAAAGTTCACTAAAGCTGGCACTTACGCAGGGTTTAGGAATGCTACTGCTTTTCAAAGTAGCAGCAAAGGCAACTGGCTTTTCTAGGTTTTCTGATAAGCTGCTTTTGAAAGCAGGGTTTAGGAATGCTACTGCTCACAACTGCTTTCAAAAGTTACCCCAAATTTGTACTAGCTTTTCTAGGTTTTCTGAAAAGCTGCTGTTACCAAACAGATTTTAGGGCCTATTTCCCCAAAAGTCAGCCTTTATTTAGCAGTAGTAATGCAAGATAAATGGAGTTTTTAGTTGATATTGAGTTGGAAAGCTTTTCCTTTTTTGCAGGGTAAGGCATTAATGGCAGAATTCAATTCCGCAGTGGAGACAAATGATCAATCAACTGTTGATGAGCATTCCTTCAATGAGATCAATGATGTATATAGTAGTACTGTTGAGGAAATGAATGAATTATTGTGGAATGTATTTCGAGAGCTAGACCATTTTCATGGAGACTCTACTCATTCTGGGGAAATGCCAGCTGATATAACTTTGTGGAAAGATCTGTTTGAGAAACTTGTGAAGAAATTGCATCTCAATCAAATTTATGATGCACTTTGTAGAGTAATTGTTGCAGCAGTATGCTCTCAACCTTGTGCTTGACTTTATATTCCATATGAGCAATTCTCATATGTGCTTCATTATTTCTTCAGTCATGCTTATATTAGTAAATGGATTTTGCAGATTAAACTTGTAAACTGTGGTGCAAGCAGAAAAGTGGAAGTCTGCTCTCAAGTAGAGTCGTATATGAAGCACCTCCATGTGTCACTGTACCTTCTCTTGACCTTTGGGGAGGGTATCATATCAGAGTTTTTAGATGCCCATAAAACAGTAAGCGTATCATTCCTTCATCTTTTTCCATCCTTAGTTTGTTATAAAGATAAACTGGCTGACACATTATTGTGATTGCAGATGGCAGAAATGACTCATGTGCTTGCCCAACTGTTTGTTTTACTCTTTTCCAAGGGGTTTGGTGCTGCGGAAGAATCAACTGAAGATACTACTTGTGATGGCTCACAAAATGTAAATGGAACTGGTATGGGAGAGGGTGAAGGCATGAAC
Organism: Iris macrosiphon; assembly: GCA_036927795.1. NCBI lineage: Eukaryota > Viridiplantae > Streptophyta > Magnoliopsida > Asparagales > Iridaceae > Iris > Iris macrosiphon. The sequence continues at coordinate 205,616,933 of JAYESA010000002.1, read as the reverse complement.
GACGTGAGCGATCAAATAGATGACGAGTCTCAACTCCTTGGAACGTCCGAGAAGGTAATCAGATGGGAGTGCTGGTAATTTCTCTGTATATTGAACCATCTAACATTATTTATTTTCCAATGATCTTTTATCAGCAGGAAGATGAACTTGGTAACTCTGATAAAGTACAGAGCAATAAAGACAAAGGGATAGAAATGGATGAGGACTTCGCTGCAGAAACATGCAGTGTCAGTGAGGACTCAGGAGATGACGAGAACGAAGATGAGGAAGACATAAACTTGGATTCTCAGATGGGACAATCAGAAGATGGCAATCAGATAGTTGATGAAAAGCTTTGGAATAGGAAAGAAGATGATAAACCAGAGAACTCTGTTGAAAAATACGAGTCAGGTCCATCTGTCAAAGAAACGGACATTAGTGATAAAGAAATCAGAGCGAGAGAAGATGATGATACCCTTCCGCCGGATGAGTCAGGAGAGTTCGGGAATGATGAGCCTGACAGGAAGTTATGTAATGAGGAGAACAGTAATAACATTTCTGATGATGAGGGTAAATCCGATGATATGAATCTAGATAAAAATAAGGCATTTGAAGAACCAAGTGGAGTTCAGCTCAGTGACCAGGAACAAAATTTGGATGACATCAACACAGATGACATGGATATAGATGAAAATCAAGAAATGCAAGAAACTGATTCTGATCCTGATGAGGTTGATGAGCATGTGAAGGATGAAGATGAGCAGTCCATTCCTACTGATCATATGGGTGATGAAAACTCTAATCAGATGGATGATGACCCAGAGGCTAAAGAGGAGGATGCTGATAATGTCAATATGGACCTGGAATCAAGTCAAGCGACTTTTGAATCAAATAAAATCGAATCTTCTCTTCATCCTCCTTCGGACCATCAACCAGCGGAGTCAGCGAGGGATTCTCAGGAAGCAGCCTCCAGCATAGAAACAGAAATGCATTGGACCAGCAATGGTAATATGATTACTGGTCTTGCACCTTCTAGGAGTTCACCTTTTGATGAAATTCCCAAAACGGAATCAGCCATGCCTGACACGAGTGATGGTGCTAAGTTAACTTCGGATCAACCAAAAACTCATACTTCAGAAGATGACATTCCATCTGCCAGTAAAACTCCATCAAATCCTTATAGGAGTATAGGCGATGCCATGAAGGAGTGGAAAGAAAGAGTTAAAGTAACTGTCGATCCACAAGAACAGCTTGATGGCCCTGAAGATCACGATGATGATGAGAATGCTGATGAATACAAGTATGTATCTGAGTTTGAGAAGAGCACCTCACAAGCACTTGGATCGGCAACAAGTGATCAGACTAGAGATAACATCGAAATGAAACGCCCCAATGAAGACGATGCTGATGTCAGGAAAAAAGAGGATGTCGATAGAATGGATCCTGTGAATGAACATTCTGACACTTGCAATCTTACAACTGGCCATTCTTCCTTATCAAAGCAGAAACTTGATGAGGAAATGCGGCACACACTAGTTAGCAATGATGAATCAATGGAAGAACAGCAGCAAGAAAATCAGAATGGCTCGTCATCTGATATTGTTTCATTTGAAAAATCATATATGAAAGAGAGAATAATGCCTGTGGATGATGTCTTCAAGAGAAATCTAGATATGAAACCTATGGATCTCGACTTGTCTGATGATGTGAAGCAGAAGGCTATGGCTGATTGGAAAAGATACGAGCTCGCAACTGGAAAGGTGTCTCAACAATTGGCTGAACAGTTGCGTCTTGTTATGGAACCAACCCTAGCTAGTAAACTTCAGGGAGATTATAGAACTGGAAAGCGAATAAACATGAAGAAGGTAAGAGGCTTTTCGTCCTGCCGAACTAAACACCTTGTATGATATTTGTATCCTCATTTGATACTAAGCACCTTGTATGATATTGTCTTTTAGGTTATTCCTTACATTGCAAGCCACTACCGAAAAGACAAGATTTGGTTGAGGAGGACTAGACCCAACAAACGTGATTATCAGGTGGTGGTTGCAGTTGACGACTCACGTAGTATGTCTGAAAGCCATTGTGGGAGTGCTGCTGTTGAGTCTCTGGTGACAGTGTGTCGGGCAATGTCACAATTGGAAGTGGGTCAGTTCGCCGTTGCAAGCTTTGGGGAGAAGGGCAATATTAGATTACTCCATGATTTTGATCAGCCTTTTACCGGAGATGCTGGGGTCAAGGTGATTATCCTGCTGACACTATCAGTTTTATTTTGAGTTTGAACGCTGAATCTTTGATCACTATCCTCTTTGGTGAACTACTTGGAACAGATTATCTCGAGTTTGTCATTCAAGCAAGATAATACCATAGCTGATGAACCGGTGGTTGATCTGTTGAAGTATTTGAACAATATGCTCGACGCTGCCGTAGTAAAAGCCCGTATGCCATCAGGGCAGAACCCACTTCACCAGCTCATTCTGATCATAGCTGATGGCAGGTTCCATGAGAAGGTCTCAATATAGACATTATAAGGAAACCTATGTTTGAAAACTGTTTAAAACTGCCCATCTTCTGTGTGTTGCATTATTGCCTTCTTATGGTTAATTTTAGCACTGCCATATTTCTGTCACTTCCTTGCATTATAGCCGTATTATGGTTAAGTTAGGAAGTCGATAGTTGTTGCCATGTCCTGCAAACTGTATGTCTTTTCACTATATGAGTGGCCATTTGATCGTGTTGTTACACTTAGAGCTCTCATGTCCCTTATTAAAGTGAGACATGTGAGTAACTAGGTCAAGTTCACTACATTTTTACTTGGAGCCACTTGAATTTTTCTGAGAAAAAACAACTATTCCCATCAGCGTCAAGGCACCAATTTTTTTTAGTACTTGAACATAGGCTTCTACATAATGACATGAAAGTTTTGACTTGTATAAGAAAAAGAAAAAAATATTGTTATGTAGCCTTCATTTGTTATCTTGCATAGTTGGTATCTTGACACCGACGGGAATAAACCTATATTCTTTTTTTTCTAGAAAAAAAAGGTGGAACTCTTAGTAAAGCATGCTGAACTCAGCCTTTAGATGCCTCATTTGAATTAGGGATGAGAGCTCCTAATCATATGGGGGAAAAACGCATACACATGCATCACTACTACAACTTGATCAAACAGGACACGATAAATTAGTGAGTAGCTAAAATTAACAATAGAGTGACTGATTCAAGTTAATGATGGAATGCAGGTTCCATGAGAAGTATCCATGTATTCTTCATTAGTTTTATATTTCTTATAGAAAGAATTTAATACTTCAAAATTTTGTTTTGTACAGGAAAAGTTGAAGCGTTGTGTCCGGAATGTTTTGAATAGAAAAAGAATGGTAGCATTCATTGTTTTGGATAGCCCAAACGAATCTATAATGAATGTTGAGGTATCAGCAGTACCTTGTTGATTGCAACAGTGGTTTTTTCCTTATCGGCATGTAGTGTATAATATATATTCACATTGAATTTGTTTGGTTTATATATATATATATATATATTTTTTTTTTTTTCAGGAAGCATCATTTGAAGGTGGAAAAGTCTCTATAACAAAGTATCTAAATTCCTTTCCCTTCCCATATTATATAATATTAAGGAACATGGAAACACTACCCCTTGCACTTGCAGACCTACTAAGACAGGTATGTTTTGTAGTAGGATTATGTTCAAACGTTAGATGACAAGCGAGCAATCTTTTGAATATAGTCATGTTTGAAATGAGGTTTGCCATTTCATTTTGATAAATTTAACCATGTTGCTGCTCTTTTAATGCAGTGGTTTGAGCTTATGCAAAGCACAAGTGACTGATTCTGGGGTTAAGAGTATGAGGTTTGGGTGCATTCTTTGGTAGCAAAATGAGTTGTAAATGGAAGGTGTAACAGTTTTGCTTAGTTTTTGAATTTTCTGCTGACTCATAAATCAAGAGTGCAGCTTCAAAGCAAAATTGTGTTGTACAGTTTATAGCTACAAAGCAGAAATAGTTTAGTGTATGGCAATGTCACTAATGTATCCTTTCCAGGTCAAGATGCTTCAATTTTGTCAATATTATATAATCCCGTCCGAAATGTACTGTTCATTATGATTAATTTTGCATTAATTTACCCTCTTTTTGTGACACGAGTTGGGCTGTATTTATACGTAAGAACTGCAAAGTCAAATATTTACATATGCTAGTTCCAATAAAAATATGGGCCTAATTTTGGTTGACTGAAAATTTTAATAAATTTTTGTTCTATTTTTATTTTCAGTACTCTGAACTTGCTAAATTGATATCCTAGTAATTAATAATATTTGACATTTAATAAAATTTCATAAAACCGGCCACTCTCCCTCCATAGGTATGTGATTTAATTGTCCTCATCTATACTTCGGAGTACCTTATGAGCTGTAACATGGATGAGATTTGAAACGTCAAGAGAAGAAATACATGAGCGAAGGGCACTTAATTTTATCTTTATTAGACAAAGGGGGGTTTATGATATCTTCTTCGACTTCTTCTTCATGCGATGCAATTGCTATGATATCTTCTATCTATATTTTTATGGGTAATTTGTTGCTCCTCCTGTGGAGTTAAGAGGCCATTAGTAGACATCGGGTGAAGAATTGGGAAGTTGATCAGTGACACTTGTAAGTTCTTGTTCTATTGCTTGTTCCCTTGGACTTTTTCCAGTTAGTTGATTTTTCTCTTCAAAGACGCCTGTGAGCTTAAAGTAAATGGTTGTGTGCTTGAAACAATTGGCCATGCCGCTTTAGCCCGTATCATAGTTTGTAATGGCTGCAATTCTAAATACGTATATTTGGTGAGTCGTACCGTTTGTATCATAGTGTATTGCAAATTTCCGCATCTGTTTCTTTACCCGAACTAGCTAACACATTCAAGTAATTATTCTGATTAGGATATCTATGTTTAACAGGGTTAACTCCTAACTCAGAGCTACAAATATCATGATATTATATATTTTCGAAAACGATATCGAATTCTCTACATGAATATAAACTGTAATATTTACTACATTAAGACTAGCTCGGAATATAATTGCACAATATGACATATTAAGAAAATTGCTCGCTGATACGTTTTTAAATTCGGTGTTTCGGATTGTTCTAGTTGTCCAAAAAAGACTATATATATATCAACAGAAATACCTTGAAGCCTAGTTTATGAATATATAATTAATTTTCTAACTTAACATAATTAAATATACAAAAATCAGGGTAAACATAATATCATATGAATGAAAAAAAAAATGAAAAATGAAAAAGAAAAAAAAAGAAAAAAGAAAAAAGAAAGGACAGTGGAAGTGGCAAGTAGCTCTTATCTAAGAATGGTCTAGAATGGTGAATGCGAGTTCTTTTAAAAAATTTTCTTGTAGCATACTTCAAGAATGTTGAGTGTAAAGATCTTCTAATTTTTTTTCTTCTTGCAATTGCTATCATATCTATATCCTATAGTTCCTCATGTGTAATTTCTTGCTCCTTCATGGAAAAGTTGATCAATACAAGTTACAAGTTCTTGTTCTATTGTTGTTCCTTTAAATTCTCCACAATTTTTTTTATTTTTCTCTTCAAATAGACATGTGTTGTTAAAGCAGTAGCTATTGTTGTCTTGGAAATGTTGACCTAGTTGTTAGTCGACCACCTTATATACGAGGGATATATTCATATCTCCTTGTCCTTGACACTCACTTGACATGATATATGATACTCATGATAGGGGTACAAGACTATTGTACTTGACCTGCCATCGATACATGTGACAGATAGAATATGACTGCAAAGGTTAGTTTATTAGAGGTTCCAGCAGTTACAAACTGGACATGTTGTGACTTGACCAGTCTATTGGAATTGGAGATGACAGTCACTAGGCGTATGAGCTACCCAAATCGGTGAACCATAGTATCCGGAGAAAATATAAGAGTGATGATACTATTTATAGATGGCCTCTGACATTTTTTGAACGTTATACAAGTTTATAGATGATTGTTTGACATTATATGTATTGGCCTCTAGCCCCGCACTGTCTTATTTCTATTTCAGCCTACCACTGTCCATGCGAGCAAAAGTTCTCCTCAAATTGTGATCTTTATTCTATAGTTCCTCATGGGTAATTTGTTGCTCCTTCATGGGAAAGTTGATCAATGAAAGTTACAAGTTCTTGTTCTATTGTTGTTCCTTTGGATTCTCTACAATTTTTTGATTTTTCTCTTCAAAGAGACCTGTGTTGTAAAAGCAGTAGCTATTGTTGTCCTGGGAATGTTGACCTAGTTGTTAGTCGACCATCTTATATATGGGGGATATATTCATATCTCCTTGTCCTTGACACTCACTTGACATGATATATGATACTCATGATAGGGGTACAGATTATTGTACTTGACTGGTGTCACGTCCCAATACCGGAATACGAAGACGGACATGGCCAGCTACCCCGTACAAGGTACTATACGTCGTACGACGATCACGACTATATAAAACAAGGGAGTGCATGCTACAATCAAGTCTCATATGGTCAAGAACTTCTATGTCTCAATCATTCAAACAAGAAGCATAGAACATATATGATAAGCAATAAGGTGTCCCAAACGCTTTTTCAAAATATTCTAGAGTCCAGACCATATTCCTGGTGTGCGCCATGAGTTGGAGGAAAGAACGCTGGATCCTCAGGTGCTGGCTCAAAACCTGGCCATGCAAAACCAGTGGGGTTAGACCCCAAATAGCAAGGACCACAAAGGAAGCACGGAATGGAGAAACAAAAACCCAAGGAAAATAATATTACATAGGTTCAGTGTCGTAACTTAGGTCCCTGGTATATCCTAGCGCTAAGGCTCAACCCTACAACCAAACAAGGATAAAGGTTGAACCCCCACACAATGATAGTCCATTTTTCTAGGCTACTAGCCTAGAATAATACAATCACAAACAATTTTATTCTTATATCGGCCAATCATTTGTACGGCTTGCTATTTTGTGGAATCTGAGGTTATCTCAGAATAATGCATAATAAGTATCCTCAGATCACGCCAGTGCCGAACACTCCACTGCTCTAAAATACGGTATTAGCGGTTCCCGTGTTCTTATATTGAAACAATGGCTCGGCATAATAATAAGTCAGATACTGCACTCCACTAAGACGGATGATATACAGTATCTGTGGTCGCCAGCCCACATACAATTAGAATGAATCTCTGTGGGAATGTTCGATGGCATGATCTCGGGATATCGTTCCCTCCAAATGTTACTACCACTTTTAGTTACCTAATTAGACCTAGGTTGTATTTGAAATCTCAAGGTGTGGTCACATGAGAATTTTTCTTAAGATGTCGTACAAGATACAAGCACGCTAGATACGGATCCATGAAAGTCAAATTTGGATTCACCCGAGCGTGTATGCAACATTCATACAATAAAAAAAAACTAGCCACGCTTTGGTAGTTCGACTCTCTTATTATGCCCATGCTGGAAAAACAATGTTCATATTTATAATATCACGCGTTCAAGAATTTAGAGACATTCTCGATGCACAACCCAATTATAATCACTTAACACGTGTCGCACCCGACACTCATAAAAATATGAATAATTATCAGGCAATAGTAGTATCAGCACAGATACAATATTCGAGTCCAATCCAATTATACATTGGGTCAGATGAATTAAGAAAATATTCGATCAAACAAGTAGGGCTGCATGGGTCTCTAGGCCGCATAACAATCCTGACCGCATGAGAAGTCAGGCCGCATGACATATCCTGACCGCATGAGATCATGCCGCATAGAGTCATGCCGCATGGAGTCAGGACTAAGGTCTACTCCTCGGGATAAGTGATGAAGCGGCAAAAAATAAATAAAGTGTTAGTGATGTGACATACAGTGTGTCAGGAAAAAAAGATAAAACCATAAAAAAATGTGCCAAGGATGCGCCAAAGTTCAGAGTCATGCATCCAAGGGAAGGTAGCCGCATGCTTTGCTTGCCGCATAAGTTCGATGTCGCATGGAGTTTGATGCCGCATGGAGTATCCTTTGGACTTAACGAATTTCTCATTCTTTCAGCGAGTGAATGCACAAAGTGTTCAAGGACACTTGGTAGATCACCAGTCATGCGTCCAACAAGATGGACGCATGCTGTCAGTACGCGATAAGAGTTCAGCCGTGCCATAACCCTCTTGGGCCGCATAGAACTCTTAGCCGCATAGCTCGCTGGCCGCATGAAGACTTCATTTTCTCCAACAGCAGGTTCGGCTATGGCGAAACTACCAAAAACTAAAATATTATTTTTTTCATAAAAATCTTATTTTAAGTCCAAATATGGTGAACCAAAAGCCAAAATACTCTAAATCGAAAGATCTAACATATAGCAAAAACTGGTTTTCAAAGACACAAGTTTAATAGATCAAAACCTTAAAAAAATTATGAAACCCAATAAAAATCTAAGTTAGCAATATAGATCTACACTAATCCATCCATCAAAACAGAAAACTCCAAGAACTAAAAGTGCTTAAAAACACAATAAACATAATGAAATAATAATATGGAGGGTTTCTTCATTTCTCAAGCAAGGTGCCTATGAAATGGGGAGAGAAAGCTAAAGAAAGCGTAAGAAAATGAAGAAGTACTTCGTCTTCTCCAACAGCAGGTTCGGCCATGGCGAAACTCCCAAAAACTGAAATGTTGTTTTCTTCATAAAAATCTCATTTTAAGTCCAAATCTGGTGAACCAAAAGCCAAAATACTCTAAATCGAAAGATCGAACATATAGCAAAAACTGGTTTTCAAAGACACAAGTTTAATAGATCAAAACCTAAAAAAAACTCATGAAACCCAATAAAAACCTAAGTTAGAAATATTGATCTACACTAATCCATCCATCAAAACAGAAAACTCCAAGAAATAAAAGTACTTAAAAACTATTAATAAATATAATGGAACAATAATATGGAGGATTTATTCATTTCTCATGCAAGTTGCCTATGAAATGGGGAGAGAAAGCTATAGAAAGTGTAAAAAAATGAAGAAGTGGAGAGAGAGAGAGAATAAAATGTTGGTTTATATATGCTAGGGTTTGAAGGTTGAACCAAAGACTCTCATGAGTTGAACCAACCCATAAAATAAACCATGAACCAGGTTAAACCAAAGAATGGGTCTAGTCTCCATGCACATGCAACCATGCTAAAGTAAAATACGTTCCAAATACGTATATCGAAAACGGGAAGAGACAACCGGCTATCGATACGTGTGACGAATAAAATATGACTGCAAAGATTAGTTTATTAGAGATTTCAGCAGTTACAAACTGGACATGTTGTGTATTCGACTTGATCAGTCTATTGGAATTGGAGAAGACAGTCACTAGGCGTATGAGCTACCCAAGTCGGTGAATCATAGTATCCGGAGGAACTATAAGAGTGATGATACTATTTATAGATGGCCTCTAACATTTTTTGAACGTTATGTAAGTTTATAGATGATTGTTTGACATTATATGTATTGGCCTCTAGCCCCGCACTGTATCTTATTTCTATTTCAGCCTACCACTGCCCATGCGTGCAAAAGTTCTCCTCAAATTGTGATCTTTATCGTATAGTTCCTCATGGGTAATTTGTTGCTCCTTCATGGGAAATTTGATCAATGAACGTTACAAATTCTTGTTCTATTCCTGTTCCTTTAGATTCTCTACAATTTTTCTGATTTTTCTCTTCAAAGAGACCTGTGTTGTTAAAGCAGTAGCTATTGTTGTCTTGAGAATGTTGACCTAGTTGTTAGTCGACCACCTTATATATGGGGGATATATTCATATCTCCTTGTCCTTGACACTCACTTGACATGATATATGATACTCATGATAGGGGGTACAAACTATTATACTTGACCGGCCATCGATACATGTAACGAATAGAATATGACTGCAAAGATTAGTTTATTATAGGTTCCAACAGTTACAAACTGGACATGTTGTGTATACGACTTGATCAGTCTATTGGAATTGGAGATGACAGTCACTAGGCGTATGAGCTACCCAAATTGGGGAACCATAGTATCCGAAAGAACTATAAGAATGATGATACTATTTATAGATGGCCTCTGACATTTTTTGAACGTTATGCAAGTTTATAGATGATTGTTTGACATTATATGTATTGGTCTCTAGCTCCGCACTGTGCCTTATTCCTATTTCAGCCTACAATTGTCCATGCGTGCAAAAGTTCTCCTCAAATTGTGTACTTAGATGTTTAGAAACACCCTTGCATATCTATACATATTTTTAGTTTATATTAACATTTTGTTTGTATCTTGTTTCGTTTCTCTGAGAACCTGGTTTGTTTTCAAGATTGGACGATCATGAGAATCCACAAGTTTACGGACTTGGACCAGATTTTACCTTAGTAGATGAAGCTGATTGCACCTTGAGGAACAATTTATACCTATGGCTTATTATAGCTTTTTTTGGAAAGTGATCCAAGTTGTTTAATAACAAAATCTTATCAAATTTTTTAGAAAAGTCATTTTAATTTAGGGAGAACTTTTGACGATAGTTTTCCACTTAGTATCAAAAATTGTTTATATTACCAATTAAAAAAAAACAATCTCAAATCAATAATTTAGGATTGAATAGATTCAAACCTACCCAAAAGAGGGAGAAGGATAGAGCTACAAAGGCCCACAAAATTCTCTTATTATTCACATATGTCATATAACCGGAGTACAAGACCAATAATCTTATTAATTAATTTTTATTTTTTTATTTGTTTTAGATGTCCGATATAATGTACGAAAAAATAAATCTTAATTTGGAAGAAGTAAGAAATTGGTGTCGGTTTTTATTTTATTTTGATGTCTAATATTTTTCTCTTAATACTAGTCCTCGGGTGCTTGTAGTTCAAGTAAAAAGCAGCATATACAACAGACGAAAATGGCAGAGGTCGAACATCTCCAAACCGTAACCACGTTTATATTTCAATGAATCTATCAAGTCTTACATACTTCAATGTTCCATTTTCAACAAGTCTTACATATTTCGTTGGTTTGTATCCATTACAAACAATTCATCAACTGTGCTCCCAAATAACAACCTATAGCTGGTTTTAAATAACCGAACTCGAGTGACCCTTGTGGTTACCGAGGAGAGATATAAGATCCCGGCTGGGTGGCAGAAGATCAGAAGATCGACTACGATAGCGTATTATTCCTTCCATTTATTAATGGTAGGAGTTGGAAGAAGGGTAGTGGACCCAAAAGACGTGCAACGCAACATGTACAAAAAGTCCCGTGTGAAATGCAGGACTACATAAAAAAGAAGAAGAATATGACTTTAAATAGACTTATGATACAATGTACGTAGAATTGGATGATAAATAAAATATGTACTACGATCCTATAAATTTTAAAAATAGTATTTATTTGATGTGTATGAAATAATAACAACAATAATAATAATAATAATAATAATATTGTGTGAATGATAGAGGATAGGTAGTGGAGGAGGATTAAGAGAAGGTAACCGGCCCACATGTGGGTACACCAACCTACATTCCCATGTGCCCATCGCCAAACACCTTCTTGCTTAGTTTTCTCTCCTCCCTTCACTTAACAACACTTCATAGACGTGCCACTTAAAACCACTACGTGGACTCTTATACTTACATTTATTGTAGACTTTTACATTATAAACAAAATACACATTATCAATTGTAGACGAACCAGCCCACTCACACTTTAGCTTCACAATAAGCCCTCAACCAAAACCTTTATTATTCATTCATTCATTCCATTAAGTTCTCCCTCTTAATAAATGACATGAAGATATATAGACTTCAATTCCCACATGCATGGTTCAAATCTATGGCTATTTTGCCTACCACTTGATTGTGATTGGCTACTCAATACAAGACATACAAAATTCCCCCCCAAACTAATTGAGTTGGCAAGTATACTTCATCAATCTAATCTAGCTAATTACTGTAGCATTTGCTGAAGTATATATCAATCCCACTATATATTTTCTTTGTTATAAATTGTGCAGTTATTGCAATAGAAACTTTAAATCCTGCAACATTTGTGCTGGCGAAAAAAAAAAATAAAAGAAGAAGAAAAGTTTCGCTTCCGCAGTCTTCAAAACTCTCATGAAATATCGTCCGATACATAGCGCAAATTTTTCCTACGAAATTTCTCCGCTAGAATTGCATTCAAGTGTGAAGGGTGTCTCCGTTGAAACTGCATTCCAGCATGAATGTTGTCCACACTAGAGCTGCATTACAGCTTAAATTCATTCTAGTGGCAGTTAAAGCTCCATCAATCCTGAATGTTACAGATTTTGAAGCGGCACAACATTCAAGAGAAAATGTAAAGTCTTCCACGCTGGAACATGTTATGCTGGAGAAGACCAAGCACTGCTAGAATTGTCTTCCAACGTGGCGTGGAGGCCAAAAACGGACTGTTCAGCCTGGATTTTCATGGTTCGGTCCATTTCAGCATGGAACTGAACAGTTTGCCATTTTCAGTCCATTTCAGCGAAAAATTGAACAATTTATTGACCATTTTAAATTTTTTGACTATAAATAACTTCGATTTTATGCAAATGAGGACAGAACCCATACACATAATTTGTACGCAACCAATTTCTTAACACTTTGTGCACCATGTCTTGCATATTGGGCATTCTTTATAAGAATTCAAAGGTCTCATTTGGGTTTACAACGTTCTCTACACTTCTAGTATATAGACATACCATCGAAGAACATCGAAGTTGTTCTCAAGTAGACTTTCTAAAGTTCATATATATCTACGAAGGAGAAGGCATCGTGACATCCTTGTACTTGAAATTGTATCGTCAACGAGATAAAGTAGTGCAATGACTAGGCTGCTACAGCTACACTCCCTTGTACTTAGAATTCTTCGATGTAACTAAATTTTTTGTAATATAATTTTTCGATGTAATTGAACTTTTTTTTAATATAATTGTTTGTGTAACAAGTTATAAAAAAAATTCTTAAAAAATAATTGTCTTTTTCTCTTTTTGTTCGAAAACAATTTGTTGTACCCAAAGTGTCTATAATTAACTCAAATTACAGCAACATTTGTTGCAAGGAGTTTTCAATTATGGGCAACCAAACGCCCCTAAATTTGATTAGCAAAGTAATCACTACATGAACAATTAAAGGCTGAACTAAGCTTAATTAATCAATTGATTGATTATATACCCATAGATTAATTAATTTGTGTTCAGTGTGTCAGTTAAAGACTAAAGTGAACTATTCTTCAAATGGTAGTATATTAATTTGAATTTAATTAGAGCTTGATTTCAAGGCTATTTACATAAATTGAAGTGAATATTGAATGAGGAAGTTCCTAAGGAAGCTAAGCTCTAGCTTAATTGACGCCACAAGGTTTAAAAAAAAAAAAAATCAATTTAAAACTAATTAAAACCATCAACACTTTCATCTCTCCTCCTTTAGCATGGTTCATTGGGCCATCCAGTTTGTTCTGCAGTTACATTTCATTTCATTTAAGGTTTCATTTGGAGCCCAATCGTTTGGTACAAGGCGCCTTTAAACGTGTAGTGCAAGACGTCGATAAATATTATTGTTATTAAAAATTTATTATTGGAGTTGCTACAGCTCCATACTACTCAACGATGTATTTTATTGAAATTGCTAAATTTTTAGCATTTAACGATGTCTAATATTAAAGTCGCTAATATGACTTATTTTGATAGTAATACAATGGAGTTTTATTTGGATTCATCTATCATTTCTAAAATGCATGTTCCATCTACCTAGCTAGGAAAACGTAAGTGTAATCCAAACTAATACTTTCGGTCTCTCTGTCTCTCTCTCTCTCTCTCTCTCTCTCTATAATATTAGAGAAAGGGGGAAGTATGAGTGTTTACGTATGGATGGAAGGAAGGAAGGAAAGAAAGAAAGAAAAGTAGTAGTGTTGAGAACAAGTGATAAAGAACCTAATCCAATGCTTGCTAGCTACGTACGTACTGTGGAGTGACCAAACTATCATCTCCTTTTCTTTTTCCTATAGGCCACTCCCTTTACGTGAACGCAATGCCACCACACAAGCCAAACAAATTAACATCAACAAGGGTCTTTTAAAAATAAAAAAACTTTATAATTAGTTAAGAATCGAAAGAATGTATAAATATTAATAACACAAACAATTAAATGGTGGTTTATGATGATTAATTAATTCACATGATCTCCATAATTAGAGAAGGAAGAGAAGAGAAAAGAAAAGGAAAATTATGTATCCTAATATTTGCCAAGATGAATAGTGCTTCTCATGATCCCTAGGCCATGAGTCTAAGAATCCAGGTGCATGGTGAGTCCGTCCGGCTCGTTGAATAATATAATTAATCAGTAATGGCAGTCCACTAGCGCCAGCGGCCGGTCCGCCATCGAATTGGCGCCGTTAATCTCCTCGGACGGAGCCGGGAGGTTGAGATCCTGAGAAAGCAGCACGCACTTCTTCTCGTCCTTCTTGCCGCCGCCGCCGCGGCTGCTGCTGCTGCTGCTGCTGTTGGGTGCTAATTCCGGGGAATTGGGCGCGGCCGCGGTGGCGGTGGCGGTGGCGCCCCCGAGTATCGGCCTGTGCCGCCTCATGTGTCCCCCTAGCGCCTGTCCGGACGCGAACTCCGAAGCGCATATTGAGCACCCGTGCACCCTGGTGAGCTTGTTGGCCGGGGGGGCTATAGCTGCAGGAGGAGGAGGTGGAGCAGTGCTTAAAGCTGGCTTGACGCGTGCGAACGACGACGAGGAGTTCATGGTGCTATCGACGTCGTAGTCGAGCTTGAGTGGCACGGGCTGCAGCAGCAGCTTGGGCTTCTTGTGGCTGGCGCGGTGGCCGCCGAGGGCCTGGAAGGAGGGGAAGCACTTGTTGCACGTCTTGCACTCGTACACGTATAAGGCGCCGGCCCCCGTGCCGGAGGCTGTGGTGGTGCCTCCGAACCTTCTTGTGATTGTATCTCCAGTGGATTGTAATCCTGGATCCGCCACTGGGGATGGGGAGGAGGAGGCAGCGGCGGTGCGGCTCTGGGCGAGGAGGATGAGGCAGTGGGCCATATCCTCCTCCTCCTTCTCCTCGGTGGTGGTGGTGGTGGTGGTGGTCGAGAAGTACTCCTCCTCCACCTCCTCATCGGGAGTTGGAGCGGGCCGGGGAGGGGAGGAGATCAAGGAGCGGAGGCGGCGTTTCGTGCGCTTACGCTTCGTGAAGGATGTCATCGTCTTCGTCCTCGTCGCAGCGGCGTACTGGAACTCGCCGCCGTCCGTGCTGCTGTAGGCGGCGGCGGGGGTGGCGGCAACTTCTTCTGGTGATGCCATCAATTTAATCTCCAGAAGAAGAAGGAAAGAAGGAAGGAAGGAAGGAGAACGAGGAGTGGTGAAGAGACTTTGGAATTTATATAACAGTGAATTAATGGAGAGAGACTTGTTGTATAGATATATATATATAGAGAGAGAGAGGAGTCAAAAGCATCCCTTCTCTCTCTCTTTCTCTTTCTCCCGTGAAGAGTAATATATACCGTGAATTAGTCCGCCAACTAATTAACTCATATCTTCTACTTTATAAAACTAAATATAAAAAGAAGAAGAAGAAGAACTCTCTCTATATATATATATGTTGAGGGAGAGAACAGAAATGGAGATAGCAGAGGAGAGGTGTGGAGTGAAGAGTGGGAGAAACAATATTAGAAAATGACAGGGGAGGAGATACCTAACAGAAATGGCTCTATTTTTGGACTCGTGTACACTGGATACACACACACTTAACTAAGTTTCGCTGAGAGAGAGAGAGAGACTCACACTCATCCAATGCCAATGCCAATGCCAATGGCATTTTAGTCCTGCTTGCTATATGCAATATTGAGCTGTAATTATTCCCCCAGGCAGGTCAAGAACATAACATCTTTCTTGTAATTAACATTGCCGACCTGTCGCCATCATAATTACAGAATGTTATCTTGCTGTTATATTTGTCTAGAGTGGAGGAGGGAGGGGCATGTTTCATTCTGAGTACCAATTAAACTTTCATAACCGCCGTCTCTTCACATCAACTTGGTAATAGGATTTGTGATGGTTAATATAACACATAAGGTAATACTTAATGTGATTGTTGACAAGACCAATTTAAAACTAAAATTAATATTAATATTAAAAATATTTGGGTAATTAATTTTTTTTGCTTAAAAGTTGCCATGTCACTTCTATGTTAAGTGCCACATAAAAAAAATTTGATTTAGAGGTACGGATAACATTACTTACTATTATAATAGTACTTAAAAATGGTTCAAAATTCAATCGTCTTATATTTTTCATCAATTAATAAATAAATATATAAAATTCTTTTAACAACTCAAATATATATCAAAAAAATCTTATATTCTTCAAGTTAGAAAAATCTTAAAAATTTTATGACTACTACCTAAATATATATCCAAATTCCAATAAACATATATATAACAATTTTTAAATTAAAATATTTTCAATATTCAAATCATATTTAAACTAATTGTTTAACTCTCTCTCTCTCTCTCTCTCTTTCTCTCTCAATATTCAAATCATATTAAAATAAATGAATATGTATCGCATGCGTATTTATATTTCTTTTATAAAGAGGCTTAAAAACGGCTAGCCGTCTAAACCGTATGTATATATATCTTTACATAATTAACAAATAATAAATAAATAAATTTTAACTAATTGTTTAATTCTTTAATATTATCGAATTATAGTCAAATACACCTAACTAATGTGGTTAATGGAAGACATATTATCTAATTATAGCCAAATACATCTAAATATGGTTAAGAAAAAATATTATTCTTGGCTTGATGGGTTAGATTCCACTAGACAGAAATATTTTATAACTAATTCTAATAAATAAATAAAAATTACGTTCGTGCACGTTATTAGTATAATTTAAAATAGCAAAACATAATCATTTTTACCAACAAAAGATAGAAAAACGATCCTGATTAAAAAAGTATTTTGGCCAAAAAAAAAAAAAAGGTGTTACAACTGAAATAAACATCATGGTAAGTTCAATAACCGATTTATCTAGAAATGTACTGGTGGCAAAAAATTTACCTAGAAGTGTCGGAGTCACAGAAATAACTAGTCAGATACAGTTTACCCATATAATTTGTAACTACAGATTCTGTAAAGAGACTAAAATAATAATGTATTAAGTGAGGTTTTGTTTGGATTTGAGACTAAAACAAAGTATTAGGGAAGCAATTGGGAACACTTGGTCCATTGTTATATGAGGCAGGCTTGATGGAATAAGTCGTGATGGGGACTTGGGAAGCAAAGCTGGAACCACGGAAAATGCGCACTTCCCCCAAATCCTTTCTCCTAGTTTTATGATTTTGTTTTGTTTTTTTTGTTTTTTTATAGACTTTAGATTAATAATAATAATAATAATATTATTATTATTATTATTATTATTATGTTGGTGTTTCTTACTTAGTTTTGGAAGTTTTAGTCTCACAGAAAAAAATCACCAATGTGTATATCTCAATATATAACTATGCTTATTATTGGTATATGAACTTGGGGTGGAGGTCCATGTGGGTTACTTTCCTAGAGAGATTAAGTGTGAACTCCATTATGACAACCTTTGTTTTGTCACCACCTTTGAAAAAAATTTCCTTAGGAGCTAAGCCCTGCCGACTCGGGCACGGACGCAAAGTAGCACTTTGTTGGCGCACTTTGCACTTTGCACTTAGCATCGTCGCATGGTGCTCGTGCGCTCCTTTTTGCACGAGTTGCATGCACGGTTGCTAGTTCGGGCGCATGCGGCCTGGCGCTATACGGGTGTCCCGACGCTATGCGGCCAATGCACTATGCGTCCTGGTGTTATGCGGCTAGGCGCTATGCGTCATGGGGCTATGTGGCCTAACGCTATACGGCCAAGTTTGGATGAGCGAGTCGCATGTGGAGGGGACATTGTCTGCTTTGGATGGCGCATGATTTTCTGTGCCTTCCGGAATATGTGGCGCATGCGACGCATGCAGCGCGAGCGACTGCTTTTTGCGTTTGGCGT
This sequence comes from Iris macrosiphon, assembly GCA_036927795.1. Lineage (NCBI taxonomy): Eukaryota > Viridiplantae > Streptophyta > Magnoliopsida > Asparagales > Iridaceae > Iris > Iris macrosiphon. Next base: position 205,598,875 of record JAYESA010000002.1, on the reverse strand, counting down.
CGTTGTCTGCCTCGGGCAATTCAGCGTGCCAATACAGCGTGTCAGGCGGCGGAGACGACGCATGCGACACGGACTGCGCATGCGGATCTGACACCTAGATTTTGGGGGATCTGGTCGGTCAGCGAATATGCGACTTAGAGTTTCCTCAGGCCGCATATGTGATATTTTCCTCTATATATAGAGGACCTCCTCTTTCATTTAAGGAAAGAGAAAACAGATGAAAAAACCAAGAACACCAGATCATATGCGGCCCAAAGTGTCTCCCTCTCACATGGTATTTTTTGAGTATTTTTCGAAGGTGACATTGAGCGTTCCAGAAGTTCATTTGTGAACTTGCTGGTTCCTGGGGGCAGATCGCCTGTACGACAAATCTTGCTTTGAGCAACGGTAGTTTTGACCACCCCAGCAAGGAGCTTTTCTTCAGCATTTCTCTTTGCTTCGTTCTTTCTCATTGTAGCATTTGCGAACGTAAAGAGAAGAACGTTTTTGTGTTACTTGTTGTAATCTTCATTATCTTTGAAGTTTGTTTGTAACATGTTCTTGGTTCATGCTTCATTGAAATCGAGATATATCAGATGAGAAACTCGTGTGTGAATCTCTGATCTCGATGACAACTTGGGTTCTAGGAGAGAGCAGACCTTCGGGTCTCGCTAATATCTCTGTCATGGCGCATATTTTACCATATTTGATCCGTCTCAGGACTAACAATCTCAAAGCAAGATCCGAAGAAAGATGTAGAACATCCGATCAAATCTTCTCGGCAACAAGTTTTCACAAACTTGAGAAGATTGACGGGATACACTTCGAACATTTCGATGAGGGAAGAAGTCATTTGCCAAATGTTGAACGTGAGCTGTCGGAACCTACCATTTTCCATGATGGATGGGTTAGCATTTAAAGGACACGCATTCCAGTTGGAAGAAAAATTACAATATGACCAAGGATTGCAGAGTTTGCGCATGACAGGACTTAGCGCAAGACAGTTCTTGGCGGTTGGCAAGAGTTGGCCACATGACAGTCTCTTGCCGCATGAAGACTCTTGCCGCATGGAAGACTCTTGCCGCATAGAAGACTCATGCCTCATGGCAGACTCTTGGCAGATGGCAGACTCTTGGCGCATTGAAGGTCCTATCGCATGGCAGAGCTGGCAGCATAGTAGCTTATGCGCATTCACTTCCAGAAAAGTCAAATTAGCGACGTAAAGAAACGTCGCTAAATGACCAATAAACGTCGCTAAATAAATTTAGCGACGTTTTACAGAAGTCGCCTTCCAGCTAATCGCTGACGGAAAAAACGTTGCCAAACGTCGCTATACCGACGTTTTCAAGCGACGTAAATACGTTGCTAGATTAGCGACATTTAGCGACGTAAATACGTTGCTAGATTAGCGACATTTAGTGACTCAACGTCGCTAATTAGCGACGTGGTAATTTGTCGCTTTACGTCGCAAATTAGCGACGTATGTAGAGACTTTTATAGCGACGTTACTATGACCAATCAATACTGCCATGTCAGCAAGTTGCGACGTACAACGACGTTTTTAGCGACGTTTTTTGCGACGTCATTAGTGACATGTATTACTTCGAAACTTAGCGACGTATTTTGCGACGTTGTTAACGTCGCTAAACGTCGCTAATGATACAGTAAAAAAATAAAAAAAATCAATACTGAATTGTTTCCAAACTACTATTCCTGCAGTTTATTAATTCACAATCTGTACAAATAGACCCGGAGCAACCCTCTGTTGAATTTACTGGATTCGCCGACCCCTTGGGTTGAACACTCAACACCGGTAAATTAACATATATTTAATATGAATAATGTAATAAAATTTGAAGAAAATAAAACATTGAAATTAAAAACCTAATCAGGAAAAAATATCGTCGTAAAGAATACAACAAATATCCATACAACTGAGTCTCATCCTAAATAATACAAATATCCAGCAAATATTCATACTACTGCGGATCTGCAGGAGGATAACCACCGGCGCGCATGAAGGATAAGAACAGATCATACTGCTCCCGTGAAATCGACACCGATGTCAATGGAGAAGGCAGTGACGTCGGTGGAGTCTGTGTCGATGTAGGCGCACCAGGAGGACGTATCCGCTCCAACTCTGCGAGTCGCTGGTTGTAATAATCCATGGTAGATAACAGCCTCATACTGCTATGAACCATTGAATCCTGCATTATCGTCAGCCTCTCTCCCATGGATAGCTGTGATGCATGCAGCTCCGTCACGCTGCGCTCTGTCGAGGCTCTAAGATCATTTGTCAAATCCGGAGCTCCGTGATGCTACGGTCGAGCATATCAAATCGTGCGATGAGCGTCGGATCGTCTGCCCGCGACTGGGACCGAGGCCGCTCCTCCATCCTTCGCAGCAACTCGTCACGGAGAGACGCAATCTGACGGTCAACAGTCTCCTGAACTCTGGCCGATGACTGCGAGGGCTGTGAGGAATGCGCACTTATCGGGGAGGCACTAGATGACTGCGTCGCAACCAAGGCGCCATAGGATCCTGTACCGTAGTACGTACCCCTATGGAGACCACCAACAGCGGTCACCCATAGCTCGTCCATCGACGGAGCTGGAGCAGACTGCGAGGAAGTACCAGCCTCTCCAGCTGTAGGTGCACTAGCAGTCGCCCGCTCACGCAGCCTAAGATACTCTGCCTAGAAAAGTTTGGATACTCGATAATTGCCTAAGTTATATTAAAATTAACAGAAAGTAAAGTAATACTTACATAGGTCTGCGAGGCCCTCTCATCAATGAGATTTTCGTCCTTTCGATGGGTGGCCAAGAAGACGGTCACCATGTCTGCATCCTCACCCCTCTGTACCTGTTAAAAATATATTATTTAGTACTAAAATTAAATATTTTTTTCTACTACCATTTTATCGTACTTACATTAAAATAATATATCTTAAATAAAAAACATATCAAACGACAGAAATATTTCGTTATCGGAATCGAGCCACCACACCACTTTGCAGCATTCCGCCTAGCCGCCTTGGCCTTCTCAGACCTTTCCTTGTACCTCGGATCGTCGAATCTAGCCCTCATCGCAGTCCACTACTCAGGCATGATCCAACCTTGGATCGGTTTTCCAGCACGATCACGAGCCTTCTGGTCATCCAGAGCATCACGGATAAGCTTGGCGGCAACGGCAGGAAACATCCGCTCGATCAACTCGGCACGGTGCGGAGGATAGAAATACGTTTTCTACAATAAATAATTTAGTAAGTGAGCATCACGGATAAGTTATATAATATGCATAAATTAGAGAATTTATATAATATACTTTTACCTTGAAGTGCGCAAACCAGAACGCCTTCCTCTCCTCCGGAGCTTCAGAGTAGTTGATCCAAGGGCCACCATAGTTGTTCCTCAGAAAGAGGCCCAGGGGTCTCTGAATCGACGATGGACGATATCTATACAGAGATAATTATTTTGATCAAAAAAGTCAATACATGATGAATAAAGAAATACACGATATATATGATGTTAAACCATTTAATTGACTTACTTTGTACCGTCGTCCCAAATCTCTGTCCTCGTCTCCTCTGGAGGTGCGCATGGAGGATCTAGCTGATGCTGGGACAACGTCGGTATGACCTCCCCCACATGCTCATCTGTCTCTATGGTTCCGTCAGCAGGAGGAACGCTGGACGAGGGAGTACTATCAGGCCTGGAACTACTCGTCCCAGGAGTGATGCCACGTAACGTCGTCGCAGTCGGAGATGTGACTGATCGATATATTGGAGTACTGGGTGACGAGGATCCGGAACCAACAATAGGCAGTACCGGAGGAGCACTCTGTCTACCTCGGGACCTGCCGAACCCTCTATGTCGTCCTGTCATACCTGATAACAACATATGATGAATAAAGAAATACACAAATATATATAGTATATTCTACAGTCAAAATATTATGCATATCTCACAGCATTCATAGAATTATACAGAAAATAACTAGTGGTGTCACAAGTCTAAATGGATAATACATTCTACAGTGTAAAATATTATACATATATTCGTCAAAATAGTACATTCTACAGTCAAAATATTGTACATTCTATAGGCAATTTTTTTATTTTCAATCATCTTCAGAAAATTTTTCTTGTTCGTCTTCCTCGTCCTCCGCTTCCTCTTTCTCCTCCTCATCTTCACTTTCATCTACTTCGTCTTTCTCTTTGGATAATTCTACATTATTACTCGTGTAATGAGTAACTTTCGTTGAGTCCACATCTACAATATTTGTTACAAGAGGTAGCTCGTCCTCCTGATAAGCTATTTCGTCAATGTCAATGGTATTTCTAGCTTTAGTCTTGCATACTATCCACCAATCCGACCTCGCTGTCCCCCGTCTAGGATAAGTTGTGAAGTATACGAGCTGAGCCTGACTTGATAGGACAAATGGTTCGTAGCCTTGATATCTACGCTTGTAGTTTATATCCACAAGGCCATGCTTGTCAATTTTACAACCTTGATCTTGAATCAGATCGAACCATTCACACTTGAATAGCACGATATTAGCAGGTTATGTGCCATAATTATATATCAACTCCATAATCTCTCGTAAGATGCCAAATAAATCATTGCCTGGATCGACGTCTCTGTAGTTCGAATATTTGATACACAAACAACTGTTTTTCGTGGAATCAAGATCCAGAAAGCTGTCTCTGATAGGAGCATTTGTTGACTTGAACCTAAACCCATTAACACAGAAACTTGGCCATATTTTAACGGCACTAATTGGTCCATTGGATAGAGTTCTAATAGATTCAGTCTCGAGTGTTATTAGACGATCGACCTAAATACCAAAGTAGCGATAGTAAGTTATTTGTTTTACAAGTGTAGAAATAAAAAGTAATTACCAACACCTTACATATGCGCTCAACCAAGAAGAAAAATGGCATCTCATTTCTTGTTCTACTTCTTCGTCTGTTATGTAGGGTCTAACCGACCTCAACTCATCATTATATATGCTGAAAAACAATAAAACAACTGCTGATTAGTAGCATAATAATAGCTTATACTATTACATTGAGATGATGTAAATGTGGACATAGTAATTACTTACCCCTCTAGCTTCTCTACTTCATCCTCATCGCAATTGAGTAATATATACAACTGAGCAGCCCTTAGCTCATCGTCATTCAAATATCTCTTCTTTATTTTATCCGAAGGCTTTCCGGACGCATTAAATACTTTGAGTATTGCATCATTAGATTCCTGATATCCGTCGTCGTTTCTCGGAGCTTTCATTTTATTAGTAGCAATATGAGGTTTGAAATACGTCGAGCAAAAGTTTGTAATCTCCTCGAGAACATAAGCTTCATAAATAGACCCCTCAACCCGTGCCTTATTTTTCATATTTCTCTTTAAGTGATTCAGATGCCGCTCGAAGGGGTACATCCACCGATAACCGACATGACCACCAACACGTGCCTCATAGGAAAGATGAATTGACAAATGCTCCATAGAGTCGAAGAATCCAGGAGAAAATACCTTCTCGAGCTTACATAGTGTTACCGCAATATCCTTCTCTTGCTTTTCTAGACGATCGACGAACAACTTAGTAGAACAAAGATCTCTGAAGAATATGCTGAGCTCTGTCAATGGATCCCAAACGACCTGCGGTAAGAATTCTCGAAATACAATCAGAATTAACCTCTCCATGAATACGTGACAATCGTGGCTCTTCATACCCGCTAGTTTGTTCTCCTTGAGGTCGACGCATCTTTTCAAGTTTGACACGTACCCGTCTGGAAACTTTAGACCCTGAATCCACCTACAAAGTCTCCATTTATCTACTTTCTCCAATGAGAAAACTGACTTAGGTTGATTTAACTTTCCATCCCCTCCTCTAACAAATGCAACGCAGGACGTCTACATATTTCTTCTAAGTCCAACATGGCCTTCGGATTATCTTTTGTCATCTCATTTACCTCCATTACAATATTAATTATATTATCAAATACATTCTTCTCGATATGCATGACATCAAGGTTATGTCTGATCACAATACTAGAAAAAGCGGTATTAGCGACGTATTTTAGCGACGTCAAAAGAAACGTCGCTAATAATATAAAATTAGCGACTCCTTATTAAAACGTCGCTAGACGTCATTAAATGGCGACATTTAGCGACGTTTAACGACTTTTATTAAGATTTTAAAAGTTAAGTCGCTATAAGTTCAATTAAGGTCGCTAAACGTCGCTAATATGTCTAATTTAGCGACGTTTAGCGACGTATATAGCGACCTTTTTATTAAAAATATTTAGCAACGTGTTTAGCGACGTCATTGACGTCGCTAAAATTTAATTTAGCGACGTTTTTCTTGGACGTCGCTAAACGTCGCTAAAATTTGGTTAATTAGGGCTCGGTTTTATTTTTCCCCATCTGCTGAAATTTCGAAAAGAAAAAAAATTCCCCCCCCTGCGCTCCGTCGACCCGCTCTCCACCGCGACTACTCCGGTAAACCCTACTCTCTCTCTCTCTCTCTCACAGGACACATGTGACATTGACACAAACACGACACACACACAGACACTGACACTGACACAGACACGGCACACACTGACACAGACACTGATCAGGACCTAGGATTAGGGTTAGGGTTAGGTTTGTTGACATGGGGTTAGGGTTAGGGCCGACTGGCCCAAGTCGACGAGAGAGGTAACAGCAGCAGTGAGCACTGCTTACTAGCAGTGAGCAGGGGGAGACTTGAGGCACATCAGCCCAATGTGCAACAGGCAACTTGGGGAGGCACTGCACAGCTGAACATAGTGTGCATTAAGGTTTAGGTGTATTGTAGTTGGTTGTTAGCTTCTGCAGGCAGGTGTGAGGGGGTCCTAATACAGTGTAAACACTGCATCCTTGTGCAGCAACTTACTGAGCCAGTCAGCAACTAGTGCAAGACAGGATGTGGATGTGTTTGAGATGGGGTTTGAACTCGTATGATTTGAAGGACATGAGGGCAAGTGTCAGATATAACACCAACATCTGAGAGAAGATTGGGTATTCATAGTGATACTATAGTGCACACATGAGTGTGTGGCTCGGGATAAGGGGTAATCAAATATTGAGGAAGAAGGTAAGCAGTAGCAGTGGGTGACTGATTTAAAGAGGTGTATTAGTCAGGTGTTTGAGTGAATATATGTGTTGAAGAGAATAAGTAATAGGTGTGAAGGTTGAGCATTCATATAGGTGTATCCTAGATCTGGGAGTATAGATGGAGTGTTTATATGAGTATAGATGGAGTGTTTATATGAAGTATAGAATTTAGAGTACTTAATAGGTGTTGTTGGTACCAGGTGAGTTTTGATTACAGAATTCCTAACCGTTATTATCCCGGGTTCGAACAATCCGAAGAGGAACATCGATGTGTATTTATAGCCTATGATAGATGAGTTGAATCAGCTGTGGGAAGTCGGTGCCAACTCGTACGATGTTTCTAGAAAGCAGAATTTTCAGATGAGGGCAGCACTTATGTGGACCATCAACGACTTTCCGGCCTATAGAATGTTATCGGGATGGAGCACCCATGGTCGTCTCTCATGTCCGTATTGCATGGACCGTTCTCAGGCTTTTCGTTTGAAACACGGAGGCAAACCGTGCTTCTTCGATTGTCATCGACAATTTTTGCCGAAGGATCATCCGTACCGGAGGAATCGGAATGCTTTTCGTGCGGGAGTTGTGGAGAAGGCCAATCCACCGCCAAGGTGGCCCGGATGCACGATATGGGAAGAGGTAAAAGATTTACCAAGTGCTATCCAAGAGCCTGCTAAGGGGTACAAGTGTGACGGATTTGGTCGCACCCATAACTGGACGAAGAGGAGTATATTCTGGGATCTGCCATATTGGAGCACCAATCTGATCAGACATAACCTTGATGTCATGCATATCGAGAAGAATGTGTTTGATAACATAATTAATACTATAATGGATGTAAATGGGAAGACGAAAGATAATCCGAAGGCGAGGTTGGACTTAGAAGACATATGTAGACGTCCTGCATTGCATTTGATAGAGGAGGGGAATGGAAAGTTAAAGCAACCTAAGTCAGTTTTCTCACTGGATAAAGAGGATAAAGGTAGACTTTGTAGGTGGATTCAGGGTCTAAAGTTTCTAGACGGGTACATGTCGAACTTGAAAAGATGCGTCGACCTCAAGGAGAACAAACTAGTAGGTATGAAGAGTCACGATTGTCACGTATTCATGGAGAGGTTAATTCCGATTGCATTTCGGGAATTCTTACCGCAGGTCGTTTGGGACCCATTGACAGAGCTGAGCATATTCTTCAGAGATCTTTGTTGTACTAAGTTGCTCGTCGATCGTCTAGAAAAGCAAGAGAGGGACATTGCGGTAACACTATGTAAGCTTGAGAAGGTGTTTCCTCCTGGATTCTTCGACTCTATGGAGCATTTGCCAATTCATCTTTCCTATGAGGCACGTGTTGGTGGTCCTGTCGGTTATCGGTGGATGTACCCCTTCGAGCGTCATCTGAATCACCTAAAGAGAAAGGTGAAAAATAAGGCACGGGTTGAAGGCTCTATTTGTGAAGCTTATGTTCTCGAGGAGATTACAAACTTTTGCTCGACGTATTTCAAACCGCATGTTGCTACTAATAAGACGAAAGCTCCCAGAAACGACGACGCATATCAGGAATCTAATGATGCAATACTCAAAGTATTCAATGCATCCGGAAAGCCCTCGGGAAAAATGAAGAAGAGATATTTGAATGACGATGAGCTAAGGGCTGCTCAATTGTATATATTACTCAATTGCGACGAGGATGAAGTGGAGAAGCTAGAGGGATAAGTAATTAATACGTCCACGTTTACATCATCTCAATGTAATAGTATAAGATACTATTATGCTACTAATCAGCAGTTGCTTCATTATTTTTCAGCACATATAATGATGAGTTGAGGTCGGTTAGACCCTACATAACAGACGAAGAAGTAGAACAAGATATGAGATGCCATTTTCCTTCTTGGTTGAGCGCATATATAAGATGCTTGGTAATTACTTTTTATTTCTGCACTTGCAAAACAAATAACTTACTATCGCTACTTTGGTATTTAGGTCGATCGTCTAATATCACCCGAGACTGAATCTATTAGGACTCTAGCCAAGGGACCAATTACTGCCGTAAAAATATGGCCAAGTTTCTGTGTGAATGGGTTCAGGTTCAAGTCAACAAATGCTCCTATCAGAGACAGCTTTCTGGATCTTGATTCCACGAAAAACAGTGGTTTGTGTATCAAATCTTCAAACTACAAAGACGTCAATCCGGGCAATAATTTTTTTGGCATCTTACGAGAGATTATGGAGTTGACATATAATTATGGCCCAGAACCTGCTAATATCGTGCTATTCAGGTGTGAATGGTTCGATCCGATTCAAGATCAAGGTTGGAAAATTGACAAGCATGGCCTTGTGGATATAAACTACAAGCGTAGATATCAAGGCTACGAACCATTTGTCCTATCAAGTCAGGCTCAGCTCGTGTACTTCATAACTTATCCTAGACGGGGGACAGCGAGGTCGGATTGGTGGACAGTATGCAAGACTAAAGCTAGAAATACCTTTGACATTGACGAAATAGCTTATCAGGAGGACGATCTACCTCTTGTAACAAATATTGTAGATGTGGACTCAACGAAAGTTACTCATTACACGAGTAATAATGTAGAAGATGTAGAATTATCCGAAGAGGACGACGAAGTAGATGAAAGTGAAGACAAGGAAGAGGAAGAGCAGGACGAGGAAGGCGAACAAGATGAATTTTCTGAAGATGATTGAAAATATAAAATATTGCATGTAGAATGTAACTATAGTTGGACTGTAAATATTGCATGTAGAAGTAGATGTTGACATTAACGAAAATATGTATTATATTTTGACTGTATAATGCTTTGAGATATGTATCACATTTCGACTGTAGAATGTAGTATATATTTGTGTTTCTCTATATTCATCATATATTGTTATCAGATATGACAGGACGACGAGGAGGATTCGGCAGGTCCCGAGGTAGACAGAGTGCCACTCCGGTACTGCCTACTGTTGGTTCCGGATCATCGTCGCCCAGTACTCCAGTATATCGATCAGTCACATCTCCGACTACGACGACGTTGCGTGGCATCAATCCGGGGACGAGTAGTTCCAGGCGTGATAGTACTCCCTCGTCCAGCGTTCCTCCTGCTGACGGAACCATGGAGACAGATGAGCATGTAGAGGAGGTCGTGCCGACGTTGTCCCAGCATCAAAAAGATCCTCCATGCGCACCACCGGAGGAGACGAGGACAGAGATTTGGGCCGACGGTACAAAGTAAGTCAATTAGATGGTTTAGTATATATTTGTGTTTCTCTTTATTCATCGTATATTGACTTTTTCAGTAATGTAAATTATTATCTCTGTATAGATGTCGTCCATCGTCGGTTCAGAGACGCCTGGGCCAATTTCTGAGGAACAACTACGGTGGCCCTTGGATCAACTACTCTGAGGCTCCGGAGGAGAGGAAGGCGTTCTGGTTTGCGCACTTCCAGGTAAAAGTATATTAAATAAATCCTCTAATTAATTTATGCATATTCGTGATGCTAACTTAATGAATTATTTATTGTAGCAAACATATTTTTATCCTCCGCACCGGGCCGAGTTGATCGAGCGGCTCTTTCCTACCGTTGCCGCCAAGCTTATCCGAGATGCTCTGGATGACCAGAAGGCTCGTGATCGTGCTGGAAAACCGATCCAAGGTTGGATCATGCCTGAGCAGTGGACTGCGATGAGGGCTAGATTCGACGATCCGAGCTACAAGGAAAGGTCTAAGAAGGCCAAGGCGGCTAGGCAGAATGCTGCCAAGTGGTGTGGTGGCTCGATTCCGATGACGGAACATTTTCGTCGTTTGGAATGTTTTTTCTTTTAAAATATATTATTTTAATATAAGTACCATAAAATGGTACTTGGAAAAAATATTTAAGTTTAGTAATAAATAATATATTTTTAACAGGTACAGAGGGGTAAGGATGCAAACATGGTGACCGTCTTCTTGGCCACCCATCGCAAGGACGGAAATCTCATTGATGAGAGGGCCTCACAGACCTATGTAAGTATTACTTTACTTTGTGTTTATTTTAATATAACTTAGGCAATTATTGAGTTTCCAAACCTTTTCTAGGCCGAGTATCTTAGGCTTCGTGAGCGGGCGACTGCTAGTGCACCTACACCTGGAGAGGCTGGTGCTTCGTCGCAGCCCGGTCCATCTCCGTCGGCGGACGACCTGTGGGTGACCGCAGCTGGTGGTCTCCAGAGGGGTACGTACTACGGTACGGGCTCCTATGGCGCCCTGGTTGCGACGCAGTCATCTAGGGCCTCCCCGACAGCTGTGCATTCCACACACCCCTCGCAGTCGCAGCCCTCGCAGTCGTCGGCCAGAGTCCAGGAGGCCGTCCAGGAGGCCGTTGACCGTCAGATTGTATCTCTCCGTGACGACTTGCTGCGAAGTATGGAGGACCAGTCCCGGTCCCAGCCGCAGGCGGACGATCCGATGCTCATCGCACGATTGGATATGCTCGACCGCAGCATGACGGAGCTACGGGAATTGACAAATGATATTAGAGCCTCCAATGATCGCAACATCATGGAGCTGCAGGCGTCACAGCTATCGATGGGCGAGAAGCTGACGAGGATGCAGGATTCAATGGGTGATAGCAGTACGAGGCTGTTATCTACCCTGGATTCTTACAACCAGCGACTCGCAGACTTGGAGCGGGCACGGCCTCCACCGACGTCACTGCCTTCTCCATCGACATCGGTGTCGATTCCACGGGACGAGTATGAGGAGTTCTTATCCTTCAAGCGCGCCGGTGGTCAGCCTCCTGCAGATCCGTAGTAGTATAGTTATTTTTATTATTATTTATGAATTATTGATACTTCAACAATAGACATGATGTATGATGCTTCTTGTGGTCTTTAATTTTTTAGTTAATTTAATTGGATTATATAGTTATCCACATTTAATTGGATTGATACTTCTTGTGGTCTTTAATTTAATTGGATTATATAGTTAACTAGATTGAATCATGTTGGTGTGTATGATGAAGATGATGTAAAACTGCAGGGAATCACCAATGTTTGCTTCTGGACACTATTTTTTTTATTTTTTTTTAAAAATTAGCAACGTTATTAGCGACGTTTAGCGACGTTTAGCGACGTTAAGTTACGTCGCTAATTACGTCGCTACTTAGCGATGCTGTAAAACGTCGCTAAGGACGTCGCTAATGACGTCGCTAAACGTCGCCAATTGCTGACATGGCAGTATAGCCAGGTCATTAAAGACGTCGGTGTAACGTCGCGATAGACGTCGCTAATCAGCTACGTTTAGCGACTTTTCTAAACGTCGCTATTTAGTGACTTGGCGTCGCAAAACGTCGCTAAATTTAGCGACACATTGAAGTCGCTAAAAAACGTCGGCATAGCGACGTTTTTTGTTTTAGCGACTTGGTGTTTTCCGACTGCTTTAAAACGTCGCTAATTACGTCGCTAAACCTAATTAGCGACGTTTTTTGGTTATTTAGCGACGTTTTTAGACGTCGCTAATTTGACTTTTTCTGGTAGTGTCAGATTGATGCTCCAATATGGCAGATCCCAGAATATACTCCTCTTCGTCCAGTTATGGGTGCGACCAAATCCGTCACACTTATACCCCTTAGCAGGCTCTTCGATAGCACTTGGTAAATCTTTTACCTCTTTCCATATCGTGTATCCGGGCCACCTTGGCGGTGGATTGGCCTTCTCCACAACGCCCGCGCGAAAAGCATTCATGTTCCTCCGGTACGGATGATCCTTCGGCAGAAATTGTCGATGACAATCGAAGAAGCACGGTTGCCTCCGTGTTTCAAACGGAAAGCCTTAGTACGGTCTATGCAATATACGGACATGAGAGACGACCATGAGTGCTCCATCCCGATAATATTCCATAGGCCAGAAAGTCGTTGATGGTCCACATAAGTGCTGCCCTGATCTGAAAATTATGCTTTCTAGAAACATCGTACGTGTTGGCACCTACTTCCCACAGCTGATTCAACTCATCTATCAAAGGCTGTAAATACACATCGATGTTCCTCTTCGGATTGTTCGAACATGGGATAATAACGCTATGAGTCCAAGGCACTATGCGTCTAGGCGTTATACGACCAGGGGTTATAAGGCTTGGCGTTATGCGGCCAGGGGCTATGCGTCAGGCGCTATGCGGCCATGGTCTTTGTGGCCAGGCGCTATGCGGCCAGGGGCTATGCGGCCTGACGCTATACAGCTAGATTTGGATGAGCGAGTCGCATGTGGAGGGGACAAAGTCTGCTTTGGGCGGCGCATGAGGCGCATGATTTTCTGTACCTTCCGGAATATGCGGCGCATGCGGCACGATTGGCTGCTTTCTGCGTTTGGCGGAGCTGTATGCCTCTTGCAGTACATCGTGTCAGGCGGCGGCGATGACGCATGCGACATAGGCGGCGCATGCAGCTCTGACACCCAGATTTTGGCGGATCTTGTCAGTCGGCACATATGCGGCCTGGAGTTTTCTCAGGCCGCATAGGTGTTGCTTTCCTCTATATATAGATGACCTCATCTTTCATTTGAGGAGAGAGAAAACAGATGAAAAAACCAAGAACACGAGATCATATGCGGCCCCGAGTGTCTCCCTCTCACATGGTATTTTTTGAGTGTTTTTCGAAGTTGACATTGAGCGTTCCAGAAGTTCATTTGTGAACTTGCTGGTTCCCGGGGGGGGCAGATCGTCTGTACGGCGAATCTTGGTTTGAGCAACGGTGGTTTTGACCACCCCAGCAAGGAGCTTTTCTTCAACATTTCTCTTTGCTTCGTTCTTTCTCAGTGTAGCGTCTGCGAACGTAAAGAGAAGAACGTTTTCTTGTTGCTTGTTGTAATCTCCATTATCTTCAGAGTTTATTTGTTACATGTTCTTGGTTCATGCTTCGTTGGAATCGAAATATATCAGATGAGGAACTCTTGTGTGAATCTATGATATCGACGACAACTTAGGTTCCAGTAGAGAGCGGACATTTGGATCTCGCTAATAGCTTTGTCATGATTCGTGTTCTACTATTTTTGATCCATTACGAAACTAACATAATAATAATAATGATAATAATAATAATAATAATAATAATACTTAGGGGGTGACAGTGCCATGCATGTATATGTGTATTTAATGAGATGATGACGATGGATTGCTCTCCCAACTGTTCTTTAGCTCTCTCTCTCACATTCTCGACAAAGCTAAAGATAAGAGTGTAGAAGTAGAACAGTTGTGGTGAAGGTATAAGCAACTGACGGATATTATATTCAGCTCCACTACACAGGTCGTAAAACTGTCCAAAAATTAAACTGATACCACGTGTCACGTGAAGATTGGTCCAAATTTTTTTGGTCTAAGTAAGCGTAGGTTGAGCTCATTGTCTTTTAGTCCGTTGAATCACGAACTGCCACATGGTAGTCCGATTTGATTTTCGGTGTAATTTTTCAGGCCGTGTAGAGTATTTTAATTATATTCCTCTTATTTTTTTTATTTTATAGCCACAAAGAAAGAAAGGTTCTAAAATGACCTGTAGCTCTATGGCAGCCTTGGAAAGCCAAGATATATAATCAGATGGATGCATAAAATAAGTGATTCTATCCTGTGATTTGTTACTAGAAAGTAGCATGACCATTCTATGTACATTAATGTCCAACAATAGTTGCTTAAGTTTAGTATAGACGGTAGTTTTGGGCCGAATATTTGGAAACAGAAAATTTGCTCAAACAAATTTTTTTTAATAAAATTAGATAAAACAAAAAAAAAAAATTAGAAAATTAACTCTACAGACACGTTCTGCCATTTCATTTGGCAGAAATTTGACATGTCAAATTTTTGCCAATGCAGATGATGAAATTTCAGCCGAGGGGAGGGGCGGTGCCAAGCTAGCAGGGGGTGGGGGTGTTTGATTTTTTTTTGTCAATTAAAATGTTGCCCCCTGCTAGCACCGACCCACCTCTCTCTCAGCAAAAAAATAATAATAATAATAGCAATAATAATAAAAGTTTTAGTATTTTTTTTATTTTAATTTACAGGCGGATGAAATTACACACGTTCAGATGACGGAATGTGTCTCTACATGTAATTTTTTTGAAACTTTTTATATTTACATAATTTTATTGAAAAATATTTTGTTGGAACAAATTTTTTGATTTCCAAACTAGCAAGTATTTTGGGAAGTGTCCATTTAAGTTTCTAAATGAATAACATGTTTAAGCAAATATCCATCCTTAGAAAGCACTCCTGTATTATCCTCATTGAAACTTAAGACTTTTTCTTTTCTTACCAAAGATTTCAACCATTAATTGTCCACCCTAAAGTAAGCTCAGATTTTTACTATAAGAAGAAGAAGAAGAAGAAGAAGAAACACTGTAATCCATTATAAAAGTGACCAAATTCACTAACTTAATGAAAGGAAAAAATCCATTACTTAACGAATGTCTCAAGTCGTAATTAGTGTAAGTGTAGCAAGTAAACCCCTCGTCACGATCGAACTATATATAATTATGGCCTTTAATTATTGGATATCCTAATCGTATTGATGACGATCGAAGACTATGATATTGTCGAGTACACTAAGACTATGTCTGCATAAAGTAACCCACCCCCAAAGGTTGGTATATAGGGAGCTTGACTTATGGGTGGTGTGGGGTGGGGTGGGAGTAATGCAGTGCACTTACATGCCACCAAACCATTAATCCAACCCAAACAACCATTTATGTTGCATGATTGATTTTGGAGTTTGACTTGGTAGATAATTTTGATATGAATAATGCAATTCAATTCTTAATTGACAACTGATATAATAGTTAATGTGGTAGCTGATACGACAAATCTTAAAAATAAAAATAAAAAATTAAAATTAAAATTAAAATTAAAATTAATTAAAATTTAGACAGTTTGATTTTTAGGTTAAAATTTCTCATGTCAGCTGAAATGTTAGATATCACATAATAGTATTTAACATGCAATTAACACAGTTGTCACATAATAAATAATAGTTTGGAAGAATACTTTAGAGGAATAAATATCATTATTCTTATGAGACATACTTTATATGGGTAAATGGAATATGAGACATAGTGCTCATATTCCTACATGAACTATGTATATGTGGACCAATAAAAATATAGTGTACTAGTGTATATGGATGCACATAGAATGTCGGAGTCTGTTTCTATTGGTCGACCACATATACATGACTTATGTAATATATATATATATATATATATATATATATATATATATATATATATATATATATATATATATATATATTGTGCATATATGCATGGATGCTTGATGCTTCTATATTGGATTGATGATCATTCTATGGAGACATTAGCTAAGGGAGAAGATTAATTGGTCTTACTAAGTAGTAGGGAGGGAGGGAAGGAGTGGGAGGAGATTCTTGGAGTGAGGAGTTGTTGCAATTTGTTGAGTGAGGCAGGCATGTATGCACGCACGAAAGGAAAGGAAAGGGCCAACAATTCCACAGCCAGCTAGCCATGATTAGGTCATTTTGGTGGTGGTGCAAGCAAGGCATCGCGCGCCCTAATTCTCACACACCTTCCTTCCTTCCTTTTAATTCCTTGTCACTTGTTAAAATACAATACTTTGCTTCTGTTGCACTTGTGAAGAAATTAAGAAACATTATATATATGCACCGTCCACGTACCAGGCCAGTACGAGTAGTAGTACGTAGTTAGCATGCATTCTATTTGCTGCATGCCAATCATAATAGCAGACAGAGAATAGGGTTGAAATCTGCTTACCCAAATATTCTGTTTTTATTTTACAATTGTGGATCTCACTCCATGTAAGAGAACATAAAAGTAGAGACAAAATATTTGGAACAACAGATCTCATTCAGAGAACATGCCATTCTTTGAAGTTCGTTTTATGCCAACAAAAGTTCCAAAAATAATAGAAATATGCTAAATAGACCGCGTATTTTATCCACGAATTGGCTCGCGGAACCATGAGACAGCAGCCCACTAGTATATCAACCTAGCTTAGCTTAGCTTAACTTAGTTTAGCGTAATTAATAAGGTGACCCATGTTAGATTTGTTTACCCATGTGATTCAATAAAGACAACTCTCTTGTTTAGTTTTACATGGAAAATGAGAAGTCATTCTCCTTTCCGTTTATTGCTTTACCCCTCTTAGTGGGTAAGTGGGCTTTGTAGGGGATGGACCAGATCTCATCCAATCCGCGAGCAGGTGCGCGATTTAATGCGCGTTTTTACGCGTTTATTAGTCGCGGAACGGACATAGGTACAAAGATAATTTCTCAACTTATTTTATTTTATTTTTTATTTTCGTTTGTTTGGTCTAGTTGGTTGCTGGTCTTCCGCGGAACCGTTCTCACGTAATCCCGTTACGGAAAGAGTGGGAAAGGTTACGTGAGAGATATATCCAGGACACGATCCTGAGATCTGAGAAACAGAAATTTGTTTTTTCTTTTCTCTCTCTCTCGCCCTCTGTTCGGAAGGAAAGAACAATCGTACAGAGACGAAAAAGAAAAAAAAAATACCAGAACCTAAATTTCTCCAAAAACTCCTCCGTCCAATCTCTCTTCTTCGGACAAGGTTGTGATCGTTCGTGGGATTCGCCACCGGGTGCACGATGAAGTGGATCGAATGATTCGTTGTATCTCGGGGATAGATCGTCAGGAACCCGTTGCATTGTTCGTGGGACAAAATTCTATTCTAAGGACAACGTGTAACGTGCCTCGAATCATCTACTATTTTCTGTCTTTAATTTTACATCTTTCAATTTGCATTCTTTAGAAATTTTTCCAACACCATGTATAATTAAACAAGACAACCAAGAGTCCAAGACCTTAACCTTGGTTTAAAAGTCTTTAAAAGTAAGCAATTAGCCTAGCTAGTTAGGAGAGTGTCGTACGTTAAGCAGGTCAGATCTGCTGTCCCACTATTTATGTCATATATTATGTTTCCATCCCATTACATGTGGGCTCCAGCAGGTATAAAATAAAAGAGGGGCCCACATGTAATATGGTGGGAACGGAATACGAGACATAAATAGTGGGACAGCAGATCAGCTCTCTACGTTAAGGACGGGCGGCAATTCCAATAGAATATTCTTAGACCTGTTAAAAGATCAAGCCAGTTACAAATTAAAGTTCTGGCTTATCAATTCAAACCTCCAACTCATCCACCTCAATAATCATGGATAAGGATAATATTCCTTTATTATATTCTTGTTATTTTCGTTATTCAATATGTTTCTATTTTATTGTTACTATTGACATCTATAAATAAGAAGGCCACTCATGTAATCGATGTGATGAAGTTTGTACCCATCTCCATATTATGAAATTTTTATCTACCTATATATTGTGAGATTTCTACCAACCTACATATATTTGTTTTTTCTTCTAGACCCACCTATCACGTCATTAGCTAATTAAAACAATTAAGCATACTAATTAATACATGTAAACAAACAAACTAACTAATGAAAGTCTCCCACAAACAAACAATTGTTCCATTAGAAGAAGACAGATTTCTTGGATTAGTCCGGAACACAAGAAAACGAATCAAGCATAATTCCACACAAACACCACATCGGAGTCATTCATGACGATCAAGAAAGAGTACCAGTAGCTAAGTAGTAGCAGCACGTAGCTAGAGCCTTACTTCCAACTTTGTTTCTTCTATCGGCACGGGGCATCAGCAACTTAGACTCTACCTCTCGTGTCCGTCTGAAAATCATACTTCTCTTGCACAACAAAATTTTGCAAAATAGCCATGGAAACATCCGTCAATATATTCAGCAAATCTGTCGCTACACAATACTGACGACAGATGGAAAACTGTTGGCAAAAATATATTGAGATTCGATGTCCCAGCGACAGATGGACGACGATATAATAAGCAAAGGACTAGCAGCATACATGGTCGTTGCTTGATTAGCGACAGAAACAACAACAAACAGCGATAAACAGCACAAATAAGTGGATACCTAAAATTTATAGAGTGATGGAATAGCGACTAACAATTATGTCACTATAAATTTTTCATATGTGATAAAAAAAATTATTCTCAATGACAAAAAATTCGTCGCTAATCTCTCGTCAGGTGATACTAGGAACGAAAAATTATAAAACCAACGCGTCGCTAAGGATAAATTATGTATCTAATACATAAAATGTATTCCTAGTGTAGAATATTTGTGTCGATCTTCTGTTCTTGTGTAGTCGTTGGCCGTCGTTATAGGTATAATCATTTCCAAATTTGTGTAAAGATTTCCTTATTCCCTATAGTATACACATTATAATTAAAAAAACAATTATAAGGATATAGATAAATGTAAAGTAAATCACACAGAATGCAGCATAAGAGAATCTATTTACATCACATCACATATAGAAATGTACAATGAAGTTCAAATAAAGTCAAGTAGTCATATAATACAATGAAGTCTCTCGGACGAAAAGTACAATGGTAATAAATACAAGAACCATGAACATTACTCAAATATAGTTCAAGATATCTAAATGGGCTGGCCCAGAAACTGCCACGGGTCCGGTCCGGTCCGGTCAAACCGGTCTGGGCCGGTCTGGATCCGGTCAACAATCCGGATCGGCTCGGTCCACCTCCTCCGCGGGTT
Source organism: Iris macrosiphon (assembly GCA_036927795.1). NCBI lineage: Eukaryota > Viridiplantae > Streptophyta > Magnoliopsida > Asparagales > Iridaceae > Iris > Iris macrosiphon. The sequence goes on along the minus strand of JAYESA010000002.1, from coordinate 205,579,134 downwards.
CAGGTTGGGTCGACATAATCGGCCCGTAAGTCCGTCCCGACGCGGTGTGCAGCTTTGCAAGTCCGTACCGATTCCGGGTTGGGCCGGGTCGGCCCGATTTTTTATTTACTTTAATATATATATATATATATATATATATATATATATATATATATATATATATATATATATATATATATATATATATATTATTGTACAACCCGTTCATAAAAAATAATAATTGTAATATATATATATATATATATATATATATATATATATATATATATATATATATATATATATATATATAATGAGGCCGGGCCGGTCCGACCGTGGACTAGTCCGGACCCAGACCGGTTCGGCCCGGTCCTACCCTGACCGGGTCATGGGCCTAGGCTGGGTCGGATTATTTGTTGACCGGGTCGGGTCGGGTCGGCCCGGCCCGCCGCTTTCTTCGGGTTGAGCCCGGTCCGGACCGGACCCGGTCAAACCCGGTTGACCCGAGCCGCACGTCGGTCCGGACTGGCCTAATACACACCTTGAAATATAGTCCATAACTGAGATTCTGGAGCAGGCGATGGCTGGTATTGCTGGCTATGTATCCAGTCTGATCCATGAAATTGGGCTAGCTACATACGTAATTGATAAATTCTTCAACGCTGACCTTGAATTCATCATTGATACCAATATTGCTCTAACGTTGATGCAAGACAAATTCATGACATATTTATATATTATGAGGGCTAATAATTGATGCAGAGACAATCTTATGACACATTTATGTCGTATGAATGTTAATCATTGTTTGCAGGAAAGGATTGTGGACTTTGGTAAGATTCAATATATCGAGTGACACATTATATATATATATATATATATATATATATATATATATATATATATATATACCACGGTCGTGGCCCGCACGCCACATGTCGTGACCCCATTGGCATGTAACCAGTGGTGGGCCCATGCAAATGGGGGGGGAGGAATGGAATTCGGACACCTGTCCTTGCGGGCACGTCCACGGTCACAGACCTGAAAAAAGACTTAATTAATAGAGAGATAATCTTTATTGATATGTTGCTCTTGTATATATACAAGAAGTACATGAATAACTAATTATGTAACAGCTAAGGGATATATGTTGCAATCAAAGGATAAGAAGAAAACTGATATTTACAAATCATCATATCTTAACGTAGGAGATAAGCTAGATTAACCTCCTAACAAATTAACTTCCTAACACCCCCCCCCCCCCCTCAAATTGGAGAGTGAATATCTTGTACTCCCAACTTGTGAATCATAGGAGTAAAAAAAAAATTTCCAAAGCTTTAGTCAATACATCTGCCAATTGATGTGCGGAGCTCACAGACCTTGTAACAATGGATCCATCTTGGATTTTATCTCTGATATAGTGGCAATCCATTTCAATATGTCTGGTACGTTCATGAAATACATGATTTGCTGCAATATGTAGAGCGGCTTTATTGTCGCAGTATAATATGGCAGGTTCATGATGCATGCAATACTCACAAATCTCTGAGTAAATACCGCAACCAAGTTAATTCACAACAAGCTCCTGTCATGGCACGATACTCTGCTTCGGTTGAAGAAAGTGACATTATTTTCTGGCGTTTTGATCTCCATGAAATCAACGAAGGGCCAAGAAAAATACAATAACATGTGGTAGATCTTCTAGTAATTAGGCAGCCTGACCAATCTGAATTACAATAGGCTCGCAACTGAAAATCACTTTTGGAAGAGAAGAACAATCCTTGGCCAGGTGCATTCTTAAGATAACGCACAACGCGGAGTGCTGCTTGTAACACCATGTTCCGTTCAAGCGGACTGCCGATTCAAACGGCAAAAGTGCATGTCCCGACCCGCTTTGCTCAAGCGAGAATACTCGTTTGAGGCAAAGGATATCCAGACTTGTCCCTACAGGAATTCGGCTTAGGCTTTCAGAGGCTCGCTTGACATATCGCTCTACCGAGGTGAATCATCGCTAAGGTGGGTGGCTACGGTGAACTTGTCTTTGCTTAGCCAGCACACATAAAATCTGGAATGATATGCTAGTCGCTAGGTGATTCACCCCCTGCATGCTAATAAGAATACAACGCACCTAGCTAAGAGAATAATCATGCTAGAACATGAAAATGAAATATTGCTTATATATATATGTTCAGACCCTCGCATGCTACCCTAAAACGTGTCGCTCGGGAAGTTCCTTACGATCTTGCTCCTCGGCTTACCTTCGGGCCCGAGCTAATGTGAATGTTGTGTTTATACAATTGCATGCTTGTCTGCTTGTATGTTGCCTTGTTTTCATCTAAACCCCGGGAGACTACTAAGTAGTCGTTCCGTGCCTGAATAAACCTGCAAGTATCCGGGACCGTTGGGTCTCTAAGGCAATTTCCGAACCAGGGAATTTGCACCACGCATGAATGAATTCCAGAATCATAGCTCATGGAGCAAACTACTGAATCAACTGGCCTGCCTCAACAAGTTCCATATATATATATCCTGACTCGAACTTGTTCCATATATATATATATATATATATATATATATATATATCCTGCCTCGAACTTGTCCCTGCACCTAACCTGAGACCTGATGATAGACCTGCATGTCGCGGACAACTTGTTATCAAGTGAGATTTCGGATCTCTGTTCCTGCGGACGGTCTCCGGGGCACCGGGCCGATCTGATCCGGACAGGAACCCTGTTATCCTGCCTGCTTCGGGCAGAATGGCGTGTAGCGCCTGTGAACTTATCCTTCACGCCATTCTTGCTTAGACTAAGTAGCCGCCTGCCTCAGAAGGAATGACCTGTAGCGCTCATGATCCGTGTGTTGTATTTCATTTTCTTTCATGTGCTACACCTGTCCTTTATGGCTATGCCAGCGACTCATGTTCATATAGATAAGTCATCCTTGCTTAGCGGCTATCCGCATGCGAGTCATTGCATGACAACAACTGAACACCTGAACGATCATGATACAACAATACTCGTGTTGCATATGCTATTGCCCCTGAATATTTATACTTGCCCTTGCTTGAATTAACAATGTTTGCCTTGGAAAGGACAGGTGAATGGTAAGTTGGTAAGTCTCGCCGTGTTTCCTCTCATGTCGCATGGCGCACTGCCACACGAGTTAGAATATTCAATATTTGCATGAAACTGATCATAAGGCAACTAGAAAGACAACTTAATAGTTGGTGCACGGAATCTTTATTACGTATTTGGATTTGTCGAGCGGGCAAGTAGCTTCCCCACCAGTGCATTCAATGTACTGATAATCCACCAGATTGTATGCAGGGTGCGGGAGAATATCGTTCGGTACGGATGCCTCCTTCGTGCGTGCTAAGGCGTGAAGATCACTCTGAAGCAGCACTGCATCCGGAACTGAAGCACATATACAAGACATAATGTTGTGAACATCGCCAGATCATCGCCTGTACAATTATTCCATAATTGTAGCCACTTGGCATGTTTTTACTGTTTCAGAGAAAGAGGCTTGAGCGACTTGTAATCTCGGCTATACGCCGCATGTAACACTTGTTTATATCAATAAAGAGTGCTTCCGCTATATTGTCGACTCAGTAAACCTGTTACCAAATCGCCTATGCGTTTATGACTCCGCTGCACTCGGACAATCTGTGCGACTCTGTGGCTTAGAACTCTTACCGCCAGCCAATAAACCACGGCCTTGCACGGGCGTGGCTCACGCTCGTGCGGCATCATGCCCGGATGGGATAAGCGATCGTTCCGCGGGAGCGCTGGGGCGGTGATTCTCGCCTAGCAGGAACGACCGATTTAGCCTGCGGGAGATCGGGGCGTGACACTGCTTCCATATAAAGTTTTCGAGGCTGATGCATAAACATGCTTAATACATGAACAAAATATGTGATGTCCGGTCTTGAAGCAATAAGGTATATTAATCTTTCAACCAATCTTTTGTAACGATACGAATCCTTGAGCAAGTCGCTCTTGTCAGACAATTTTATTCCTCGTTCCATAAGAGTATCAATAGGGGATGCGCCTAACAAGCCTGCATCTTCAATGATCTCTAATGCATACTTACGTTGAGAAATAAAGATCCCATTTCTGGAAGCAGGAACCTCAATGCCAAGAAAATATTTTAAGTCAACAAGATCTTTAAGCTAAAAATAATTATGCAAGAATTTCTTAATTGCAGCAATACTTACAGGATCACTTACAGTAATTAAAATATCATCAACATATATCAAGAGAGAAGTGAAGGACTTGCCTTGTGTTATGGTAAATAGAGAGTAATCAGCTCTGGATTGTACATATCCAGCGGAACGAATAGCTTCTGAGAATTTTGCAAACCATTGACGAGATGACTGTTTCAAACCATATAGTGACTTATGAAGTCGACAAACTGTAGTTTCTCGCTCCGCGTCGGCACTATGTACAAGAGATATCGGTTTGCTGACTCAAAAATGATATCTTCCTTAAGAGCTCCTTGTTGAACCGGGAGATGATTGATCTAGGTGAGTGGGCAGAAACTTTATTCTCTGATTCTTGCATGCTTTAATAATGAATCTGAGTTTTATAATACATGTTGCTAAGAAGATTATAGTTTTCGTTGCCTAATAATAGAACTGCATGCTTAGCTAGAACTTGAATGATTTTCAATAGAGAACATTGCCATGCTAATAAGAAGAGTAAGATATTGCTTGAACATATTTTCATATCGCTTGTATTTTGATAGAACCACATCGTGCTTGAACTTGTTCAGAGAGGGCGGCCAGTCCGCACAGAGATAGAAGAGAAGAGATAGATGGTTTGCTTGTTCTTTTCGTCTGTATCATAGAGTTTATTTGATAGTGTTTTATGCATTCACATCGGTCGAACAATGGCTATTAGTGAAGAGCTGAACCTTGGTCCCGGCTGCTAATGATAGTGAAGAGCAACCATGAGTCACAACTGCTAATAGCATCAGATAAAAGAGTAATTGGTTAGCTGGATTACCGCTACTGATCTTGAGTTTCTCGGTGACCGAAAGCATATAGATAGTTCATCTTGTTTGCTTGATAGAAGGATAGTTCCTAGATGGTGCATTATCCCTAGAGCTCTTTGGGTATAGCTCACGAGACACGCTACGCACACCCTGATAGTAGAAATCGGCTTGCCTTGTGTGCTTGAATAAATCAAACATGAACTCTGTTTTCAAAAGATGTTTCCAAAAAGAAGTAATATGACTCAGTTCCTGTGCTACATGTAACGAACATAGGTAAAACTAGAAAGATCACTAGTAATGTAATATTTTGCCACATGCTTACTTAGTGTGGGTTTCAGGGGATGTTGCTTTTGTTCGTTGATTTTAGACTCACCAGTACTTTCTCCAAAGTGCTGACCCACCAACAGTTTGCTTATTCAGGTGCTGGATCGTCCGAGGAAGCGATAGTCGTACCTCATCCCAGGGACCCAAAAATCTATAGTCGATGGCTTGAGCCTTATCGAGATTTCTTTGAGTTGCTTTTGTATAGAGGGACATAATGTATGGAACAGTGTCATTGTAATCGTGAAGAAAGAGAGCATGAGCGAACTATAATCTCGGCCAAGCGCTGCTTGTAACACATCTTAATTATCAATAAAGAGCTTATTTTCATATGCCATTGTGTTCTTTACTTTTCTGCAATACTGTGCCGCTGTTCCCGTCTTGAATAGCTTACTTGCCTTTGTTCTAAGCTTTGGCCTTGTGCAAGCGCAACTTAGGCTTGCACGGCATCACGCCCAAGAGAGGACGATCGGTCCCGCAAGGACCCAAGCGTGGACGAACGCCCCCCCCTGCAGGACCGGGACGTGACATAATGGTATCAGATCTACTTATGTTGCATTCGACTCAGAGATGTCCCAGATATTGTGATGCAATGAACGTTCCATACAATAAGTGCATAGATATTCTCAAAGATGCTAGCAAAAAAAATTTATGGATTTGATTTATCGCTTGAGAGTTTTGGCTTCTGATTTCTATTCGCCTGAGTAATCATTTTTGATTGCTAGAGTTTTCGATTGAGGATGGTGAGGGATGAGGACTATCGCTACTCTGGATATCGAAAGTTTATCCTTGAAGTTTTGAGGACAAAACTTTTTCTTGGTGGGTAAGTATGTAGTGCTTCACTCCGTGTCGGCACTATGTACAAGAGATATCGGTTTGCTGACTCAAAAATGATATCTTCCTTAAGAGCTCCTTGTTGAACCAGGAGATGACTGATCTAGGTGAGTGGGCAGAAACTTCATTCTCTGATTCTTGCATGCCTTAATAATGAATCTGAGTTTTATAATGCATGTTGCTAAGAAGATTATTGTTTTCGTTGCCCGATAATAGAACTACATGCTTAGCTAGAACTTGAATGCTTATCAATAGAGAACATTGCCATGCTAATAAGAAGAGTAAGAGATTGCTTGAATATGTTTTATATCGCTTGTATTTTGATAGAACCACATCGTGCTTGAACTTGTTCAGAGAGGGCGGCCAGTCCACACAGAGATAGAAGAGAAGAGATAGATGGTCTGCTTGTTCTTTTCGTCTGCATCATAGAGTTTATCTGATAGTGTTTCATGCATTCACATCGGTCGGACAATGGCTATTAGTGAAGAGTTGAACCTTGGTCCCGGCTGCTAATGATAGTGAAGAGCAACCATGAGTCACAGCTGCTAATAGCATCAGATAAAAGAGTCATTGGTTAGCTGGATTATCGCTACTGATCATGAGTTTCTCGGGGACAAAAAGCATATAGATAGTTCATCTTGTTTGCTTGATAGAAGGATAGTTCCTAGATGGTGCATTGTCCCTAGGGTTATTTAGGTATAGCTCACGAGACACGCTACGCACACCTTGATAGTAGAAATCGGCTTGCCTTGTGTGCTTGAATGAATCAAACATGAACTCTATTTTCAAAAGATATTTCCAAAAAGAAGTAATATGACTCAGTTCATGTGCTGCATGTAACGAACATAGGTAAAACTAGAAAGATCACTAGTAATATAATATTTTGCCACATGCTTACTTAGTGTGGGTTTCAGGGGATGTTGCTTCTGTTCGTTGATTTTAGACTCACCAGTACTTTCTCCAAAGTGCTGACCCACCAACAGTTTGCTTGTTCTCAGGTGTTGTATCGTCCGAGGAAGCGATAGCTGTGACTCATCCCAGGGACCCGGAAATCTAGAGTCGATGCCTTGAGCCTTATAGAGATTGCTTTGAGATGCTTTTGTATAGAGTGACATAATGTATGGAACGGTGACATTTAATTGAGAAGAAAGAGAGCTTGTGCGAATTGTAATCTCGGCCATGCGCCGCTTCTAACACATCTTGATTATCAATAAAGAGCTTATTTTTATATGCATTGTGTTCTTTACTTTTCTGCAATATTGTGCCGCTGCTCCCGTATTGAATAGCTTACTTGCCCTTGTTTTAAGCTTTGGCCTTGTGCAAGCACAGCTTAGACTTGCACGACATTATGCCCAAGCGAGGACGATCGGTCCCGCAAGGACCCAAGCGAGGATGAACGTCCCCCCTGCGGGACTGGGGCGTGACACAAACCAAGTGTTCCTCCCCCTGTCTCTGAAGCCCTGGCGGTGGAGACATATAAATTTCTTCATGTAAGTCGTCGTGTAAGAAGGCGTTATTGACATCCAATTACTGAAGTGGCCATCCACGAGCTGCGGCCAAGCAAGTAAACAATGAACATAAATAATTTTGGCAGTAGGAGAAAATATATCATGATAATCAATACCCTCCAATTGTGTGAATCCCTTTGCCACTAATCATGCTTTGTACCTCTCGGCTCAGCCATCATAACGGTGTTTGATCTTATAAACCCAACGATAACCTATCGAAGTCTTGTCTGCTGGAAGAGATATGAGAGTCCAGGTGTCATTGGCTTGGAGAGCCTGTAATTCAGATTGCATCGCCTCTTGCCATTCAGGATGAACGACGGCTTCCGAATAAGTACGGGGTTCTGTGGCTTGACTGGTCTGAGCGATAAAAGATCGATGAGCAGCCTTGTATCGGTGATAGGATACATAATTTGCCAGTGGATAACGAGTGCCTTTATTCGGACCTGGAAGCAAGGAAGATGATTAGTCGGAGGTAGGATGCGTGATGTGAGAGCGTACATAATCTTGGAACCTTATCGGTGGACCGGTGGAGAGGCTGGAGCGACGAAGAGGAGGTTCGGGTGGGGGCACTGGTGATTCGAACGAGAACACGGGTGGGTTGGGTGAGGTAGCATTATGGTCATGTGAGAAAACTGGTGGTTCAAGCAAAGATGATGGCGTTGGTGATGATGGTAGGTCGGATAGAGGGGTCAAAAATGATGATACTGGGGAGGCGAGCAAAGATGAGGTGGCGGGGGAAGAGGGCAAAGAAAGATGGGTTGGCGCTGTTGATGATGGCGTTGGTGGTGAGACGGATGGATCTGGAGTAGTTGGAATATGATTAAGTTGAATGGTTGGGTCTGGATCATGGATTGTATAAGGGATTGGACCTGTAGAGTAGGCCAAAGGAGGGAGAACATGAATAGAATTACAGAAGCATAAGAAAAAATATTTTCATGAAAAACTACATCTCTGCTGGTAAAAAATGGTGGATAGATCCTATAATTTGTAAGCCTTTTGACCAATAGGATAGCCGATAAAAACGCATGCCAAAGCAGATGATCAAATTTATGATAAATATGGACATTGGTAGCAAGCTAAGCAACCCAACACACTAAGATGCGAAAAAGAAGGTGGTTTCAAGTAAAGGAGTTCAAATGAAGTCTCGAAAGAGAGAACGAGTGAGTGAAGGTAATATATTGATAATGTGCACAGCGGTGAGTGCACATTCTCCCCAAAATTGAGTAGGGAGGTGAGCATAAAATTTTAAAGCTCGTGCTACTTGTAGAATGTGGCTGTGTTTACGTTCCACAACCCTATTATATTGGGGCGTATAAACACAAGAATGCTGAAAAATGATACCATTATATTTGAAGAAGGATTGGAGTGAAAGAAATTCTCCTCCATTGTCACTTCTTAAGATTTTAATGTGAGTTGTAAATTGAGTGAAAACGTAACTAAAGAAACACTTTAAAAGAGATTGTGCTTCATCTTTGTGTCTCATCAAAAATATCCAAGTGGAGCGTGTGTAATCATCAACAATAGTAAAAAAATAATACGCACCATAAAGAGAATGATGTTTATAACGACCCCAAATATCACAATGAATAAGATCAAATAATTTTTCAGATCAAATTGTACTAGTACAAAAATGTAAACGACTTTGCTTAGCCAAAGGGCATATATTATTAGACTAAACTAAAAAATTTAGAAAAAATTTGGCAATAAAACCTAAACGAGAATGGGAAGCATGACCTAAATAACTATGCAACGATAGGTAGATGAGGTGGTGATATTGCAGGTTGGTTGACTTTTTGAAAATGTAGGAGGTTTGGTTACGTTTTTCTTCGTCGCCAATGCCACCAAGTAGTATAGTCCATCATGTTGCTTACCAAAACCAATCATCCTCCTCGTAGTCATATCCTACAAAACACACCAATAAGGGAAAATTGTTACTGAATAGTTCATGCCTCTTGTCAGGCGACTAACAGACATTAAATCAACATTGAATGTAGGCACAAATAATACATCATGCACACAATATATAGATTTTAGAGGCAATGATCATTTTGCAACAATATTGGCCTTTTCTCCACTAGGTAACAGTACCGGAGGCAATGAACAATTCTTATCTCCATGCAAGAATAACTTTGAAGATATATGGTATGTGGCACCGCTGTCAATAATCCAGCGACGAGAAGGGATTTTAGACAAACCTGATTTGGTCATTGTCACATTTGATTGAGAACTAGAACCTCCATCTTTGTTGTTTAGGAGAGAGAAAAGTTGTTGGAGTTGCATTTCAGAAATTCCAGTTACCACAGATTTTTCTTCTTCTTTGGTTAATCCCTCGGAGACTTGATTGGCTACATAAGCATTTTTGAAATGGTTCGAGTTGGATCTTGCTTTTGGATGGTCCGATGGATACCCGTGTAGTTGATAACACTTTTCTACAAAGTGTCACATGTTTCCACAATAGATGCATTGAGGACGCCCTTTGAAAGATCCTGAACGATGCATGTCTTAATCAAAACGTCGTCCACCTTGTGGAACATTATAAGGATGATCTGATCGTTTTGTTCTTCTGTCTCCAACATGATGGTTTGATTTATTACTTCTTACAGCCATAGCAGCGCTCGAATTGGATTATGTGGTAGTGTGTGTAACACTGAGAAGCCTTTGTTTTTCTTCTTGACATACAGAAGAATGAATATGCTTGACGGACAGAAGGAAGAGGCTTCGTCAAAAGTATCATTCCACGAGTAGCACTGTAAGACTCATTCAATCCCATTAGGAACTGTATCAGATTTTGTTGATCCCGATGCACTCCACATGAACAAGATGATGTATCAATATAAGAGGCTAACTCATCCCACAAGCTCTTTAGTTTGGTATAATGGGCAGAGACGGAGAGTTGTTCTTGTCGATGATAGGAAATCTCTCACTTAATTTCCAAGATACGAGGTGCATTGCTTTGAGAGAATCGCTTACGAAGATCTTCCCAAACTTCATGAGCGGTAGTGTAGTAGATCACACTATCTGAAATTTTTGGGCTGAGAGTGTTGACGATCCATGAATGGACCATATCATTGCAGCGTGACCAAGTAGCAAAATTGACAGGATTAGTCTCTCCCGAAGGCGCTTTGATAGAGCCATTGACAAAGCCTAACTTGTTTTGGGCATTCAAGGTTAATGTCATGGCTCTGTGCCAAGCTGAATAATTATCTCCATTCAAAAGTTTGGAAATTAAAACCAAACCTGGATGATTTGAATGATGAGTGAAATAGAGATTGGAGAGATCATACTTGGATGCGTCTGAAGCGGAAGAGATCTCTTCATCGGCCATGGTAAAACTGCCACACGAGAATGGAATGTTTGGCTGCTATTGAGTCAGGATTTTAATCCTGCTCTGATACCATGAAAGAAGACTTAATTAATAGAGAGAGAATATTTATTAATAAGCTGCTCTTGTATATATACAATAAGTACATGAATAACTAATTATGTAACAGCTAAGGGATATATGCTACAATCAAGGGATAAGAAGAAAACTGGTATTTACAAATCACCATATCTTAACGTAGGAGATAAGCTAGATTAACCTCCTAACAAATTAACTTACTAACAATACCGCGAGCTGTTTAGTGTTTTCCTCTCTCTCTCTCTCTCTCTCTCTCTCTCTCTCTCTATATATATATATATATATATATATATATATATATATATATATATATATATATATATATATATATGAATTGTTAACTGGTCCTAGAGAGAGTAGAAAGAATACATAATAATTTTACTTGTTCTCATATGATTATCGTGTTAGTTTAGGAGACTCGAGTCGAGACCGTTCACCAGTGCATTTTCCAATGTGCTAACCCCCCTCCTCCACAGATGCGATGAGTCACTTGGACGTGCTGAGACGTACGTAGCTCGTTTGGCAACTTGAAGTTGTTCGGCTGGAAGAAATTATTTTTTGTTTATAAAGGACATAATGTGTGGAACATTGCAAATCTCGTGTATTTATGAGTTGTAAGCCATGTAATCTCGTTCATTTTAAATGAGATCGAATTTTTATCAACTTTTCTGCTTTTTCTGCTGCAACGACTTTGTTTACTGAGATATTTTATCGATCGTGTTTGTTCTTGCCTTGTACAAGTATAATTTAGACTTGTATGACATCACATCCATTGACGACTTTTGGTTCTGTGAAACTGGGACTTGACATGAACAACTTTTCTTACAAGCAAAAATTCAGAGCCATTTCTAAAACACAAACACGTTAAGCAAAAAATCACAACCAATTCCAGTCTCAATCCCAAATAAGCAAAATATTATAAATTTAGAAAATTAAGGTTAGATTTTGAGAGATCTCACAAGGAGGAGGAGGAGGACTGAGGAGGGGAGGTTGAGAGGGGGGCGGCTCGTTGGGCACCAAGAAGGTGCTGACACGAGGAGGGGTCCGCCTGGTCGGGAGGAGGAGGATGATGAGGGGGTCGCCTATGAAGAATGAAAGATTTGTGGAGAATAATTTTTTTTTTTTTTTTGAGTTCATCTTGGGAGTGAGAAAATAAATTAGATCCGCCAATTCTACGTGTCTTAGCGACAGAATTTTGAATGTGTTTCTAAATCACATATCCGTCGGCCTTTCATCATTGATTCGTCGCATAGTCAGAGACGAATTGACTATCGTCAATGTAGAAGTCGGTATTTTCATGAATTCTTGTCGTGTCTCTAGCGAATTAGAAGAGAACGAATCACAAGCCGACTACAAGAATTTGGAATATATGTCTCGCTTCGGAAGTAATACTCATATATTTATATATATATATATATATATATATATATATATATATATATATATATATATATAAAACGTATATCCCAATTCCAAATTTTTTTTAACCTAATCTACCCACCCCCTCCCCTCCAACCCGTGCTAGAGGAAGGTCGAACACCCCCCCCCCCCCCCACCCCACCCCACCCACCCCCCAATCTACCGTGGTGTTACCACTACACCACTCCTAAGATACATTATATATATATATATATATATATATATATATATATGAAGTCGGTATTTTTATGAATTCTTGTCGTGTCTCTAGCGAATTAGAAGAGAACGAATCACAAGCTGACTGCAAGAATTTGGGATATACGTCTCGCTTCAGAAGTAATACTCTTGTACTTCTTTGGTATATATATATATATATTTTTTTTGATTATATCTTTGGCTCTAAACTACGGGAGTACACACAATATATAGATACTCGAATTCGAACTGTGTGAGAAAGCCATACACAATAAGCTATACGATCAGACATGCATGTTTTTCGTAGACTCCAATTGGATGTACATTCGGAGAAGAAGAAGAAGTTAGCATCAAACACATTGCTTGTATTGTTCTCCGTAGTGTACGACTTCTCCTATCTATATATGTGCAAGAAATAAGAATTTTGGAAGCTTAAACAACCATTATCGATAGAGCCGACGTATCTTTCGTCTATCGATCGCAGTCGTGCAAGTTAGGAAAAAGAGTACAAAGACAAGGATCTCGAGAACCCTTCCACAATCTCAACTCTCCCAATAAGTGTTAATTAAGAATTGAGCTACCATTACTTTCTCCTACTTAAGCAACTTGACTAATTTGCTTGGAAACTCAGGCTGGAGTCTAATTAGTGCGAGTAATACTATTCGTACCTCTAAACCATCCATTATTATGTGACAGCTGACATATATGACATATTAAATAGCATTATATGACATGACAAATTTTAATCCAAAAAACTAAACCCCCAAAAATATTAATGTCAATGTTAATGTAAATTTTAACATTTTGAAGAAACACTTTGGAGGGACAAATAGTATTATTCAATTAGGGTCGTCGTCCATGGGACAGGTTCGAATATTATACACGTAAACCCTGTACCCATAAATATTTTTGATTTCATATTCTATACCAATTATAACCTTATAGCATGGGAAAGCGGACCAACATTTTGTTGATATATACATATAGAGAGATTGTTTCAGTAAGCTTGCATCCTCCAGGATATAAATAACAGATTTTATTTTCACGACTTTTGACGCCTCCCTCTCTCTCTCTATATATATATATATATATATATATATATATATATATATATATATATATATATATATATATATATATATATATCATCAACAACTTCTTTAAATTATATGTGAATAATTAAATTTGTGATAAAATCAGTGGAGTGATAAGTGTGACACCGGTGGAGGGAGAACAGATCTGTTGTCCCCTTCTTATTCTGTCCAATCATGTTCTATTTTTATTATATGTGGGTCCGAATATAGTTTTAGAGTATATATGAAAATGATTGGTCCACATGTAATAAAGAAAAATACATAATTAGACAGAATGAGAAAAGGACAACAGATCTTATGTGCAGCGGAGGTGTGTGCGCTGCCCAAGAGTGGCCAAGAGAGGCTCGGAGAGTGGCAGGTGATGAGTGATGCAGTTGTTGTTAGTGTGTTGCTACCGCTTGGAAAGTTGGACAACAATACATGAGAGAGAGAGAGAGAGTAAAAAGAATAAAAAAAGAGGTCCACCGATGCTCATCACTCGGAAAAAGAGTGACTGCACACCTACTCCAACCCCATAAATTAATTCAGTGCTACTCTACTTGCACTTGACTTTTATTTCACACACTGGCCTCATGATTCTCAACTCCTTTATATAGAAAAAAAACATCTTAGAGTAACTCGGCAGTTACTATTTCAAAATGGACAATAAAAATTAGTTGGATTACATATATTTTATTATTTTATTTTTCTAAGAGATCAAAACAAAAATAAATAAGTATACTTTCAATGACCTAAACAAAATAATAAGTTCACATGTCATAATTAACCATATTGTAATATTGGAAGTTTTTATTTTGAGTTCTTATTAACCGAACCGCTTACTAAACTTTGTGTCTCTCTCAATCGCATGCAGAGTTATTTTTTACTTTGGACAAAGCTTCCGCATCAGCATCATCGCTCTTAATTTGTCGCAGCAATTCGATATCTTCGCCAAGTTGCATGTTTTTTTTATTTATCAGAAATAGAGTGACGCCATGTTGAGTACTGCTGTCAGGTTTCGCATGCATGAGAGAGTACAAGAAACTTAAGTTTCATTTTATAGATCGATCTAATATATATATTTGGCTAACTGTTCATTAGTAATAATTATTAGGATGTTCAGAAGTTTGGAGAGAATGTTAACTGGAGATATTCTCAAAGTCTACGGCTCATAACTTATGTCACCAACTAAGTTTGAACTATGCAAGTACTGATCTTATAAAAGTTTATTTAGACTCGTGACCAGAAGTGACATTATAATACTAACATAGGCTAAATTATCCCAATTATATACAATATTCGAATGTTTTTGGCATCTTAACTTTCCACTGCTCGATTTTGACATCCCAAATTTATAAATGTCTCTTTTGAAGCACATTGAGAGCACTTCAAAAATATATCTTGTAATACAAAAATATAATTTAAATATTTGTATTATCAGATATTCTTTTGAAGTGATTTTTTTGTGCTTTAAAAGAACAATTTATAAAATTTGTATGCCAAAATCAAACAGTAAAAAAGTAAAATGCAAAAAATATCCAAACGTTATAATTGAAATGTCATTAAAATAATTTAGCCTACTAACATATGATGTTTCATAGAAATATTTTAAACACGTCGATCACTATATATGCTTAATATCACAAGTTACAGCTATCTCTAGCTAATAATACAATGTTTTATTAATCCAGGCCTAGCACGTCGTGAGACATGAATACCGTATAATTAAAATTGGTTTTTGGTGGATCCGTATCAAAATTTGGTTCAGAGAATCAAGACACATTAGAGACCGAAGCTGAAATTAATTTCTACAAGGAAAAGAGTTCAATATATCCTCCTATAATAATAATAATAATAATAATAATCGTAGACAAGCTTAGCCTATAGAATTCGACAGAGGATGTGTTGAATTAACGCATATCATTCCAGTCTCTCTCTCCAAAAGGAAGAAAGACCGAAACCGAACATTTTTAATAGATACCTACTTCCCAACACAGCAACTACGTACACATCAATGTGCTTCCTAAAGATATAGTATGCTTTTATGAAATTAGCTTCGCCCTCCATATTAAAGATATCAAGCAATCAAGAATCTCCTGTGTTGTCAGCTTAGTAATACCACATCTCTAGAAAGTAGTGATGCAAACTAACTAATTGAAGCTTTCTGTGAACATTGATCCATACAGAACCACATATATCCCTTTATGGGATGCTAGGTCGATGTGTTGATACTGTATCACATATTCTATACTGCATGCACCTATACTTAATACTAGACCAGTATTTTATGTTTAATTTTGCTTTGTTAGTCCTGGTTTTCCTGAGTGTCTCGATAACCGCAGAGACAGATCGACCATAGGATAGTAGACATATCTAAACTATAATAATTGGACTTGAGCAATCTAATTTGGGTTTTTAGTTTTCGACTAAATAACTTAACTGGCAAACCACTCTAGACCCCGGACCTAGAAACCTTTGGCAATACATTGGACCCGTAATAGAACCCATATGTAGAACGGTGTATGCTAAAAATCTCAAAATTTGAGATTTTCTGAGCAAGCAGTATATTGCCAGTATAGCCAGGGGGGTGTACTGGGCCAAGCAGCAGCTAACTTGGTTGCTGCTTTGTCAATTGGCCATGTGTGCTTGCAGTAGATGGTTTGGATTGGTGGGGTGGTTGTTGGGGGGAGGGGGGTGTTGATGTGGTAGTCATACAGTAGCCACCATGCCACCACATCAGGCCAAACTTCTCCTCTTATTTTCTCATTTCGCGCTTTCTCTTCACTTCACTCTCTTCTCCACTTCACTTCATCTCCTTTTCTTCAATATTTCTATGCTGAAAAATTACAATTTCTAACAAAAGAAATCTGGTGTAAATGTAGGTCTATGGTCAGGGAAATTGGGAGTGTGAATCCTAGAGGTGGATAGGGGAACCATAGAACCAAACGTGGCCTAAAGGCAATTCCCAAAGGAAACTATAGATAGATTTCTCTAGTATCCCGAAGATCCCGAAATTTTTTACAGTAGCAACAATATCAAGAAACTCAACATCTTCGAAGACAAGACCACAAAATTGTGCCTTACAAAATCAGAAACTATAGATAGATTTCTCTAGTATCCCGAAGATCCCGAAATTTTTTACAGTAGAACAATATCAAGAAACTCAACATCTTAGAAGACAAGACCACAAAATTATGGCTTACAAAATCCTGAAACCAATAGATAAATGGATGGCAGCGTACTGTACCAGTAGGAATGCCAAAAAAAAAAATATTATAGCAACTCCTACGGCTTGGCTACGGTGATGTTACATAGTAATACATGCTTCTATCACATGATCTTTGTGAGACTACATGTAAATCCATATTTTAGCTACAAAAAAAAATGCTACAATTTCAACACATGTAAGCCAGGACATAACAGCAACACAATAAAAGCCTATATGCCAATTGTTTTGGGTCAGCTACATGAATTATCATCTTTCATTCCGCTCAGTTAAAAAAGCAACTCTTATCGACAGTTAGCACACCATAAATTCTAAAGTTGGTTCTAGTTGTTTCTTCACAAGGACACCTCGGTACAATAATCAATATTTCAGTGCACTGGACATGCATGGGTTCTCATTCTAGAGAAGAAAGGAAATAGCATAAGTATAAATATCTGTTACTTATTAAAATACAACTATTGGTTGGTTGCTAATTGCAAAACACCAAAATCTCCACTATTGTGCTCCACTGTAAACAAGATCTGAAGTCAAGATTTCTAAACTTCAGCTATGAGCAAATACTCATAGTTGGAAGACATAAGTTTTCAGCTACCAAATTGATAGATGTTGATACAATACAATCAGATTTGTGTTAAAGCAGGAGGCAAATCTTACAAAGTACAACAAAATATGCTAGATTTCAATGTCTCACCACATATAAATGAATCTCTCCTCATAATACCCTTATTTTGAAGGTTGAAGATAACTAGGGTGAGGGCCATATGTAGAATGGGAGGAACATAAATTGGTGTCATGATAAACCTCTACTACTCGGTCATTCCCAGTAATGTTACTTGTAAATATAAGTTACATTAATTCTTGTCACATTCTACACTTTTTGTTCTTATTTTGGTAGTCAACAGTTTGGTTAGACAGACGAATCTACCTCTCCTGAATATCAGTTGGTCCAGCATATCATTATGAGGATACAAAGCACATAATGATATTATCCATACTGAAACTAAAACCTTTAGAATATCATACAAAGAAATGACAGGTAAAATAATGAGGAGAAGATTACACACACTCTTTTAGCTCTCAAATATGATTCTTTGCAGCTATTATTGAGTAGAAATTATAAGCAAAACAAACACAAAAAGAGCACTGATCAACCCAAAAACACTCCTCTTCAAATAGAAAAGGGCGCACATGGGTTATATGTTGTGATGCTAAGTATACAGTAAGAGCAAAATGTAAACCAAGCAATAGACATGCTATTATACTAAAGTTTACCATGAAGCGAACCTAATATTGATCTCTTCCAAAGAATGCACACAAGGAAAGTTAACCCAAGAGATACACATTAGAAATTCACTGTGCAGACAAATGTGAAGTCAACAAGTTAACTCAAGCCACCTAAAATTGATCTCTTCCCAAACAAGTGATACAAAAGGTTTGAATGTATTGCAAAAATATCACTCCTCACCAAAAAGAGTGCTGCATCTATACTGCCTTTGACACATTAATTATGTATTATCATGAAAATTCTACTGACTGGTCATAGAACCTGTGGCAACTAGAGTTTCCAAAAACCTTCGAACTTGCATATCTGCATCAGCCAGCTCAGCAGGAGTCTGTCAAGGTCACCAATAATAATCACACATGTTATTATAGTTTAGAAATTGTTTAAATAATATATCATAAGCACATCATGCACCTTTCCGAATAAGTTTGTCGTCTTGGGAGAAGCTCCTATGGAAAGAAGTAATTGCACAACATCCAAGTGTTCTCCTCTGGCTGCATGATGGAGAGGCTGAACACCAGGGAAGGTAAATGCACTTTAATCAGAATTTATCAGAAAATAAAGAAGTAACCGGCATGATATGCAAGCCGACTCACCGTATCACCTTCAACATCAGTGGTATCGAGCATTCGCTTCACAAAGTCAGGGTCACGAGCATGTTCAATTATAAGTTTTACAATTTCAATAAATCCTGTAAGAGAAGCAAATGAATGAAAACATGTCTGGTCAGTAGGAAAACTTTTTAAGATGATTGAAATGTAAAAGCAAGTGGATCCTACCGCCTGCACAAGCATCATGAAGCGGAATTGCCCCTTCCTCGTCCCTGCATTCTATGCTAGCTCCCCTCTCCAACAATATCTGAGAAGAATATAAATGCATCTCAGTATTCCGATATGGTTAGGTTAGAATCTAAAGCATGGTAGTAACTGGTCATCAGATCTCCTACCTGAACACATGGAAGGTAGCCGTAGAGGCAGCACAAATGCAGGACAGTATCACCATCTTCAACTGGATCATTAATGCTGCCATTGTAATCATCTGAAGATGAACAAGAGATCCAGTAGTTAAAAACAGAGGAATATGATAGAGATAAGGGGAACAGATTTTACATGCAATGAACATTGTAGGTCCTGATCCGTCTAAACTCTCAAGAGACTTAACAAACTAAGAATTGGAATTTAGACACATTTACAATTTAACTCGAATCTTCTGATCGTAAGTTGGCTTTACATATGCAAACCAAGAGTACAGAAAGCTTCATACAAAGAAAAAAAAAGCATAACAGCTAATTCTCTGAAATATCTGGTACTTCAGCCTGTAACCGAAGATGCGAAAACATAGAAATATAGAACCACCTTTTTTTCATCACATTGTTTGAGCTCGAGTGTTAAAAGTAAGAAACTTTACAAAAAGCTTCAAGATCACGTTCTTGGAGGGTTGACTATTTGTAAGGAATACATAGATGTGAATATCACGGTTGGGGTCAAAACTTTTCCAGAGGCAGTCAATAATGTAACAAGGCTGCTCTTGAGGGAACACAGAGTGTCTTGTAAGTTGGATTGCATTTTCTTAGGTCATTTATGTGAAACTAATGTTAGTCATTTTATTTGGTTATTACCAATATAGCATGTTACGAGAAAAACATCATTTCCAAAGACATTACTTTTACTTTATACATAAATTTTAGGGTTCAAACCTTAAAAGCCAGAAGCGGGATCGGCGACGGAAGCGGAGGCGGGAGGGGAGCGGAGGAACGCGACTACTTAGAAGAGTATAAAGTTGGAAGTGTGATGGAAACGTGTACTAATTATGTCTATTAATTATTGTTATCAAAATTTATAGATATATTAATATTTATTAGAATTTATAAAGTTTAGTTCAAAGTTATTGAAAAAGCATTCGCATGGTGATGTTTATGACGTCAAGATAAGTAATTTTTAGTTTTTTGTTACTTTGATAAACGTGTATTAAAAATTCTCCAACTTTCTTTCTAAAATTTCTGACATCTTTTAAAATTATGGTCCTGTGATAGAAAACGCTCATGTCACCGGAGAATGCGCTCTCATCGCTCAGGAAACAAGCTCCCAAGTTAGAACCATCGAATCGAGGTTCTTACTGAGATTCGTTGACCTCCTAGAATTTTCTGGCTTCTAAGTTTCAAACTAAGATTACTCCTGATTTTTATATGTTTTAGCCCTAACTTGATTTAGATTTCTTTTAGGCTCCATAGGACCAGATGGACATGAACTATCACATTTGTACTGGTGAATAGTATGTCACACAGATTTCAGGTGCTTTTCTAAAATATTCAATGATCCTTCATCAAAGAATTGACTCTGGTTATCAAATGATTGAACAATTAACTGGGATCAATTTATTTACGATACTTAGTTGACATTACATTTCATTTCATCCATGAAAGTCATCTCCTTCTCAGCAAGATCTGGTGATTTGATCCAACAGTGTTTCATTAGATAGAATCATTACATATATTACTGATAACTTTCGGGTAGAGCATTAAAAATGAAAGGTGCAATAGAACGAACTAGTATTTCCAAAACAAACACTTTGAAACTGGAGAAACGACCCTAATCTGGTGAAAATATTGCATTTAGATGCTCTATAGAATGACTTGATAAATACTTTTTATTTCTTGAATATATCAAGCTCCACGCCCATCTCTTCCAAATCTCCTCCATGCTTGGTTGTTCTTTTAGTCCAATAAAGAAGATTTTAACCAATTGAAGAAACGAAAGTACTTCCAAAAAAAAAAAATTAATAATAACAAACAATTAGATGTAAGGTTCACTTGTAGTACACCACCTATGATCCATCTTAGAAAATCAAGATTTTGCATAGAGCCTCTAGTGTTCAATTAGGGTTTGGGACGAGAGATCATCGAAATTGGTCATACTACGGTACGTATGATAGAATCAATCTGCGTTGCAAGGATAAGACGACGATATGGACACGGCAACGCAGACACGATACGGATTGGATTTTGGTGTGTCCTGCTCTATTTTGAAGAGCATGAGGTGTCCTTGATTCTTAAAATTTCCCGGAAAAAAAAATTGACAGGAAGTGAATATAAGGAAAGGTCTAACCGAGAGCGAGGCGGAGGGCGTCGGCGTCCCCGCGACGCGCGGCCTCGGCAAGGGGGCGTAAGTGGGGAGGGATGTCGGAATCCTCTTCCACTTCCTCCGCTACCTCCACTTCCAGTAAATCGTCCTCTATCTCGTCTTCCTCCATCAGCCCGTTTCCTCTTCCTGGAACTGCCATCTCCCTCTCTCCGCCGCCGCCAATCCTATGCTGCTGTGGTCGAGGTGTAAAATTAGTGTGGACTAGGCTAGGGCTTTGTTCAAGTGTCAGCCCAAGGCTTTTGATAAGGGCACAGCAAAAATTACTCGGGGCTGCCCAAATATTTATAATTGATAATTACAAGTTTGTCACTTCCAAAATTTATCCGGAGCTGTTCATTCTTGATTTTTTTTTTTATAATTAGGACTGTCAAAATTTGGTAGGACTGTAAAAATTTTGACAGTCCTAAAAATATATGTTAATTTTTTAGGACTGTCAAAATTTTGACAATCCTTCCAATTGGTAGATTTGACAGTCCTAAAAATATATGTTGATTTTTTATGACTGTCAAATTTTTGACAGTCCTTCCAATTGGTAGGACTGTCAAAAATTTGACAGTCCTAAAAATATATATTGATTTTTGAGGACTATCAAAATTTTGACAGTCCTTCCAATTGGTAGGACTGTCAAAATTTGACAGTCCTAAAAAAGTCCCCACTGTTATTCTAGAGCAGGTATCAAACACAACAGCAGCAAAATAACACATATAGTTTTCTTTGGAAAATATATACTTAATCTGTTTTCTAATCCAGACCTATTCAAGGGGCAACTTGGTGTGTCAGGATTAAAACCAGGCCAAGTTTTGTAGAGTATTGCTGCAAATGATTAATGAAAATGCAAAAGTCCAATCCAACCATTTAAAAGTTATTGGACTTGGATCTCAAAATCAGAAGCAAACTTACAAATCCTACTTGGTTTGAAGGCAAATGGTTATATATTTGCAAATGGTTATATATTTGCAAAAAAATGAAGATGTGTTTCTTTATGTGACTTACAGCGGTGAAAACACCTTTGGCTGTCGAGAAGCATATAGACTTCTTTTTTAGGACTGTCAAACTTTTGACAGTCCTACCTAAAAATTTTACATATATTTTTAGAACTGTCAAAATTTTGACAGTCCTTCCAATCGGTAGGACTGTCAAAAGTTTGACAGTCCTAAAAATATATGTTGAATTTTTAGGACTGTCAAAATTTTGACAGTACTTCCAATTGGTAGGACTGTCAAAATTTTGACAGTCCTAAAAATCAACATATATGTCAAATTTTGACAGTTCTTCTATTTTTTTTCATTTTCTTTTTTTGTTTCCTGTGTGCTGTTATTTTTCTTTGTCATTGTGTGATTATTTTTGTCTTCCGGCGGCGGAGTGGAGGACCAGGTGGTAGCGACGGAGGAAGGAGGGGAGGGAGGAGCGGCGGACACCGAGGGTGCCGAGCACCCCGAAAGGGAGTACTAGACGGAGGAACGAGGAAGGAGGCGGGGGAGGAGGCAGAGGCGGCCACGACGACGACGGGAGGCTGCGGTGGAGGACGGGGGAGGAGGCGGAGGAGGACGGCGGGAGGGGGGAGGGCTCCAGTGGGGTGGGGAGGGTTTGGGAGTGTTTGGGAGAAGAAAAAGTGGGCTAGTATGAGTAAACTAATGGGCTAGTGTGAGTAAACTTTGTCCAATTCTGGACTAGCCCCAAGTAATAGTAGTAGTGTCCTTATAATTTGTCCAGCCCAATGGGTCTAAAACTTTTCCTGTTCTGAGAGTAGTGTTAATATCAATTTGTACTTGCAAATTTTCATATCACATAACAAATGGATGAGTCAAAAGCCCCGAATGTTATCTCGAACATTAAAAAAAAAAAAAAAAAAAAAATAGATGAGCTGTATATTACTTAATTGGATTATGCTACATGTTAATATATTAATAAATTTGTATTTTAGTACTCTCACCAACATCTTTATAAATATTTGTTACGTTTACCTACGTTTTATATATATATATATATATATATATATATATATATATATATATATATAAAATATATTTTTTAAAAATTAAATTAAAATTAAAATTTCATTAAAATATTTTAACTATGATTTGTTAATTAGAACTCGTTATAGATATTGTTTTATAATTTTGTATATGCATTTACTTAGATAGTATCATGTACTTAGTTTAAATATAATTCTAATATTAATATTTTTTTTTTTACTTATAATATGTTACGATAGATAGAAGGATTTAGAAGAAAAAAAAAATTAGGATTTTTTGACTTTCGCTCCACTTATTAATATGAATTTGTACTTACATCCAGTTTTTTCGTTTATTAGACTTACATTTCACATTTTCACGAAATTTATTTTTCGTGATAAAACAAATATTTTTCGTAAAAAAAAAGTGTGATGTAAGTGTAATAAAAAAAAATTTAATGTAAGTAGAAATTCATATTAATAAGTGGGACTAAAGTCAAAAAAATATTATTTTTAACTACTTGAGAAGTACATATGTAGTTACAAAAAAATTTGAATTTTGATTTGATTTGATTTGATTTGATTTAGTGGAGGATATACATACGGCTTAAACGACTCATTTTTTAGCCGTTTTTTAGACGCATTATAATATTTGAGATATTTTAAGTATAGTGTGCATTGATAAATATGATGTTGGAAGTAATAATAAAAAATACATATTTATCAATGTCTTGTGTCCTTAGGGCACATATTAACATAATCCTACTTAATACAACTTACCAACATAAATCAATGTTTTAAAATTCGAACCGATGATTGAACCGAAAATCTTTGGTCCGAGTTCAATCGGGATTCAAATTGCCCCTTTACAAGAACCAAATGATTTGAAACTTGTAATATATCCACGTTTATTTCTTTGTTTGGTTCTGGGTATATTTGGTTTGGTTCTAAGTATGTTTAGTTTAGTTAAATTTTATAACTATAAGGTCTCTCAAAACAAAAACAGGAATAAAATGGTCTAAATCTCATGTGATAAAAAAATCATTTTTTAAAAAACAAGAATCGACCGGTTCAATTGTGTATCGGTTCGGACGGTTCAACGGTTAAATTTTGCTTATGAAAAAAAAACTTGTTGGTTCTTATAAAAACCCAACTCAAGTCAAAGCTGGCAATTTTTTTTTGTCAAAATTCGGTCAGATCCAGTCCAACCGTCGGTCCGGTCCGATTCTGACAAAACTGACATAAATAACTCAATTCTAAACTAGTAACGTGCATTTCACGTACATACATAAAAAAATATTGAATATTTTTAATAAAAATTTGTTATAGATAAATATTGTCCTATTGGATATAACCACATAGTCAGAGAAAATGACTTCCGTCTTAACAAAATGAGTTAGAAATATTTGACTATATTTACATAATATTAAATAGCTAAACAATTAATTAAAATATTTTAAAATTTAAATTATGTAAAAATAATAGCTAATTTCGAATCGTTTTCAATCCTCAAACTGTCATGATCTATCCAACTTCTTTATCGGAGCTTCACAGTCTGTCCAAATCCAAACTTATGTCTTTTTAGCGTTTTTTTAATTGTCTGACATAACGCTTAAAATTTTATACACGCTGCATTATTTATCTTTTTATCTGATGCTCTCAACTTTCAGCATTAAAAAATAATAATAATATAAATAAAAAAATTACGTCCCTAATTCGATCCACCGAACTTTCACAGATCCACGGATCTTTCTTTCTGTATCGAGTGGTCTCAGCAAACGACCGATACTACTGGGCCCAGGATGGGCCTAAATTTATCCTTTTATTGAACCGATCCCATAAAATGATTTTGATGTGAAGTCTACTCATATCACACCACGTGGCATACTGGGTAGTTGTATTTAGGAATGACAAAAACTTAACGGCCGGTCGTATAGTGTGGGCCCATATGCCATGTCACTCTAGCGTGGATCCTATCCATTGGACCATTTCAACATTTAATAATAATAATAATAATAATAAGGAGGGACTTTCATCATTATCTAAATTACTAGTCATTATTGTTAAAAAGCTAAATTATAATTTCAATATATTTTAATTAAAATTTATTATATAATATATATTTTAGAATTATGAAAATATATATTTAGTTAGATAATACCAAATAATTAATTTAAATATCTTTTAATTAGAATTTGTTGTAAATATACTTTTAGGTCATTGAATATATGTTTATTTAGATATTATCAGTTAGATAATACAAATTTTGTATTATTATTTTAATTACACAATTATATACATATGTTTCACTTACGTTGCACGAACAAAGAAAAAAATTGTTAAAAAAATTAGATACAAATTTAAATCAATGTTTTAAATATATTTTTATTATGATTTGTTATAGATATATTTTAAAAAATTGGATATATATTTAGTTAGATAATATTATGTACTTAGTTTAATTATAATTTAAATATTGAATATATTTTAGAATTTATTATATGTTAAGGCATTTAGAAGAATTTAAATTATTTATTTATTTTTTAATTACTGTATATAAATAGTTAGTTTTTTTTTTGATTTTTTTAATTTGTAAATTTTTTTATTTATTATTTAGTGGAGGATGTGTATACGAGTTTGCTCATTTTTCAGTCGTATCCAATCCTTCATTACAAGGATAAAAATTAGAGATATGATTTAAACCATTTATTTTAAACCGCTATCGACTATTTTAAAAAAATATATTATAATAATAATAATAATAATTATTATTATTATTATTATTATTATTATATTATTATTTATTTTTATTATTATCTACACATTTTTGTGGTTGGAAGGCTTGATATGCTGGTTTCGTCTGATATCCGTACTATTTTTTATTTGAAGTACAAAACACTGGACAGCAGTATTAAGTTACTTATATATGATATCAGGAATATATGCGTGCGTGGGGCTTTTACTGGGTTATTAAACTTCCGTCTCCTACAGTTTATATGGCGGGAAGGATATCGATAAGAAAAGAAAAAAATTAAGTCAGTTTCCTATTTTGACCTGACACGTCTCTCTAAATTAACTGGCCGCACCTGGTTTTTGATGCGGGCCCAACGTTCCTTCCTCCCTTCCTTCCTTTTTATACGCTCCCCCTCTTTCTCTCTTCTCTCTCATCGTTTCATGCTCCCGGCAACCGCTCTGCTCACCGCCCGCCAGTATTCTCACCTCCCTCCCCCAATTGCGCTGCACGAATCTTGACGCACAATTACAACCCCCTCGAGGTTCGTGCCCAAACTTCCATTCTTCATATTCTCTTCTTCTGATGTACCGACACGAACTCGACACTACCTGTACTGGAAGCGTCCTCGTCGAATCAAATACGTGTCCGACACGACGCAGACACGACATTTTTATTTATTTAGTTTTAAATTTCTTGATATAATATAGATTTCAAGAGCGAGCTTCAATTGAAATGGAAGTCGAGTCCCATTCCAAATCAGAGAAGAATGATTTTTTGACGGATTTGGGATCTGAGCATTTTGGGTACTGTAGTTCTCTCTCTCTCTCTCTCTCTCTCTCTCTCTCTCTCTCTCTCTCTCTCTCTCTCTCTCTCTCTTTTTCAAATTGATTGATGCAATGTTATTGTTCTTGTTGTTAATTTGTTTGTGGATCTATAGATGTGCGCATTATAGAAGGAGATGCAGGATCAGAGCCCCTTGCTGCAACGAAATCTTCGACTGCAGGCATTGCCACAACGAAGCCAAAGTATATATATATATATATATATTGATCAGAATTCTTTTTAATTTATTTGTTTATTTCTCATTTGACAACATGGAGTAAAAATCTAAACTTGGTTCGATGTGTTTGTTGATCAGAATTCTTTAGATATTGATCCACTCGAGAGACATGAGATTCCCCGCCATGATGTTAAAAAGGTTGGATTTTTTTTCCTTCTTAAATGGCTGCTTTAAGAATATTTTACTTATTTTCTTTTCTTTAAGCCGGTCAATTCATTAAATAGTAGCATATATCTATCTTATGGAAAGGGTAGATGCTAATTTTTTATTTTTGGATAAGGTTGCACTTTTGATATTTGACATGACTCAGAGCATCTCCACCACTATTGTGAATTTGAAAAAAGTTGTTGCCACATAGGAATAACAAAATCTTATTTAAAAATCTTTTTCCAATTTAATTGTCAAGTAAATTGTGAAGCATACGTGTCAAAAGTTATAGAAGACATTGTAAAGTTGGTTGTCTAGTTATATACAATGCACTTCATAACGGCTTCACCTACCTGTCATCAATTATGAATAAAAAATATTTAGAAAAAAGAAAGAATAAAAAATATTTAGAAAAAAGAAAGAAGATAGAGAAGTTGTATTGGAAGTTTGGAAAAAAAAGGTAAGCATCTCAATACTTATTTGAAAGTTGGAAAAAAGTAAATATCTCAATATTTTTGCATTGAAGAATATTTTTCTACTCCATTGTCTTTTGTGAATATAGCCTTGCCACCTATGTGCATCATGCCACATAGAAATCAAACACATTACAACAAGACAATAGGGTTGGAGATGCTCTAAGCTCTTTCCTTCCTTTCAATAGTTTTAATTTTTCCTCTTCAACTCTATGAGAAAATTTTATATCTAGAGTTGGTTTACAATACTGCTCGTTTAATTTCTCAGGTGATCTGCTCCTTCTGTGAGAAAGAACAAGATGTGAGTACTTACCATTATAGGGTTAAATCTTAAATTCAGTGCGCGCAAAAATTTAAAGGTTATATTGGTGACTTGTCATCCACAGGTTCAGAAAAATTGTTCAAGTTGTGGGGTTTGCCTTGGAAAATACTTCTGTGCGAAGTGTAAATTTTTCGACGACAATGTAAGATTGAACACGCTTTGGAGAATCCTATTCAGGGTATCTTCTTATGGAATTTCACTGGGAACTGGTTTTCTCACAGGTCTCGAAGAATCAATACCATTGCGACGGATGTGGGATATGCAGGTTTAAAATCGTCTCCACTCTCATTTCCTTTGTCTTATTAACTATTCGGAATTATGGTAGACTCTTTAACACTTCTAACAAACACAGGACCGGTGGGGAGGAGAACTTCTTTCACTGCAATGTATGTGGTATGTCGTTAGTCTTTGATTAATTTTCGTAGAATCGACTACTTCTAAAAGCTCTTTTGGCACGGTTTAATCAATATTACACTCTCAGGCATCTGATTTCTGTTTTAGGATGTTGCTATAGTGAACTGTTGAAGGATTCACATCGATGTGTGGAAAGAGCAATGCATCACAACTGCCCCATATGTTTTGAAGTAAGCTGACTGTATTTCTCTTTTGTTTATGATTTGAGCATGGGCCAATAATAAACTCTTTAGTCTTTACAATTCAATTATTTGGATAATAGAAAAACAGAACATAGATCATCTGATATCCCAGATAAAGTTAAAAAAGAGTCTTAAGAACATCTCATGTTATCAATATTTCATCGTGAGCAAACAAAGTGAGATTGGTGGGCACTGCCATATTCATTTTAACTCCAGATGGTTGATAATTATCTTCAGCTCATGGAATTAAAGTTGTAGGGAATTGTAGAACATCAGTTCTGATCAACTTTTTGCTGAGAATTGTGTATCCTGTGACAAGTGACAACTACGAGTCATAGTTCTATATTATCCTCTTTAATCATATCAGATGTTTAAACTTGACAGTAATTTAATATCTCAAACTGCAAGTTCCATTAGTGAAATGATATCGCAATTGAATTGAATCCTAATGTTAGTATTGACTCTTAAACTATATTTATAATTTGAAATTGTAAAATCATGTGTGGTTTTCTCGTCTTTATCAGTATCTTTGAGTCAACTAAAGATATTAGTGTTTCTGTTTATAATTTAAAATTGTAAGATCATGTGTGTTTTTTTCTTGTCTTTTATCAGTATCTCTTTGAGTCAACAAAAGATATTAGTGTTCTTTCATGTGGGCACACAATCCATTTGGACTGCTTAAAGGAGATGGGGCTGCATTTGAGGTAAGTGGTGAGAAGTAAAGAACCAAATTGTATATTTGAGTTCTTTTTGTATTGTAATTATGTGCTTATTATTTTCCCTAAGTAGAATATGTCTCAATTTGTTTCAGATTCTCTTGTCCTATTTGCTCTAAATCTGTCTGTGACATGTCTGGTGTGTGGAAAAAACTTGACCAGGAGGTACTCATTATTTACCATATCATATCCGTAGCAGAAATAAGCAAATGGATATTTTCTAACTGGCTTACTTTTCAGGTTGCTTCAACACGGATGCCAGAAATGTACCAGAACAAGATGGTACTGAAGATCGACTAGCCAATTACTTGTCATGTGATGTTGGGTTATTTATTTAGACAATCTAATGTTTCTGCTGTTTCTTCTATTGGTTTTGAAATTCTCAGATCTGGATCCTCTGCAACGACTGTGGTACCGAGTCCAATATCCATTTCCACATTGTGGCGCACAAGTGCCCTGGATGCAATTCTTACAATACTCGGCAGACAAGCGGTGGCCCTGCTGCATGCTCTAGGGTTTCGAGAGAATTAAGGCGAGAAATGTGACAGTCTGCATATGAATTTACATTTTTAGCCAAATACAAAATTTCCCTTGAAAGGAGCCATTCTAAAAACCCATTCAAGTAAAATGATCAAGTCGTGTAATAGTGGAGATTTTCCTAGGTGAATTCCACAGAGGTGCATGAACTTTGTGGTTATATTCAGACACCTGTGAGTTGAAATCTCAACTGGTCCTCACAAGAGTCACCTTCAAATAAATATGAGTTGTTGCTTGTTTATTTGTACCAAGGGATGCTGGATGAACTTTTGTTCTCTATTAGTTATTTCTTTATACAAAAAAATTGTTTCAGTTTTATCTGTCACTCTCCTTGTATGCATATCTTGTAGTTGGCTAAGAATGTAACGTTTTTCTTCAATCATTGCACTTGATCAACATTCTTGTTTCTGCTCAGACTTCTTTGTAGTGTGTTGCTATGGTATAGGTGAAGAGTCTTTAATTTCTTCTCAACAAAATCTCTCTTGGGGCTCAATATTACTTTTGGAGAACCAATTAGTGAGTTCATAGAGCCCTCACTTTGTCAGTTCAATATCGACATCCCACTTGCCTGACTTAATATTGTCTAGAACGTCTAGTTCCAGGTCACTGTCTTCCTTTGATGAAAGTAACAATTGACTAGAGCTCAGTTGGGACTCTGATTGATTGTTAGGATAATAGTGAATTAAACTGCCAAGAGAAGTCTCAATCTAAAATGTCTGGTTTGGGAATAGTGCAACTTTCTGTGGATTCATATGAATTTGTACGGGGATAATAAGAAAACTCATATTGGAAACTACTTATACCGCAATGCATTGATGGATGTGGTACGCTGCGCAAACTATGCTCATTTTCCACTGAGAAACAATTCTACATCAGTGATAGTTTATGTCCTTCCAAATATCTGATAAGTGAAAATTTAAAACAAGAGTGCATGCAACATTAGGAGTAAGCTAGCTCCTAGCTCCAAATCAAGTAGTAGAAGCGAACAAACCTGAAAAGAAAAACCAAAGCCAAGAACTCTTATGTATGTGAGTCAACTTGAATGTTCAATGCTACACTAGGCGAGTGAGATTAAATATGGGGTGCATATATACCGCATTTGAGTAGATTATCAGGAGGTGGGAGCTCTTTGGCAGGGTTGGGATCTGGATCAAACACCCTCACGTATAGTTCCTGGCCCAGGTACCAGTTCTGGAGGAGTTGCGACCGCAAGTTCCACATGCCCGGGTTGTCCAGGAACGCATAAACCGCGCTCCATCCCCCAGGATACACCTGCATGCATCAAAAGGGTGAACATTCACAAATCCTAAAAGGAAATTGTTATTCGCGCTCCAATCTGTACTCCACTCCAGCTAGTGGAGTGCCAATGTTTGGGATCTAGATCATAACCTGAACCGTCGACCGCACCACCGGGTCGAATAGGTTGTAAGTTTCCCTTGTAGGGCTCCATAAGCCCTCACCATACCTAGTAAGAAATTTACAAGTAATTAGGTTCATTCTTCTAAGGTTAGATGGTTTATGTTCAAGGTGTTAAATGGGCCGGATTGTCCAAAATCCGATCCGGATCCGGTCAACGGACCGATCCGACCCATAGCATATTCGAGTTCGGATTCGATTTGGATTTGAGGTTCGATAGTTCGGCCAGGTCCGATCAAAGATGCGGATCGAGAAGGATTTGTCCCAATCGACCCGGTAAATTCGGCCCAGTCCATAATTGATTTTTTTTTTCCTTTTTTTCTTTCAAATATTCAAAAAAAAATCAAAATTAACCAAAGCATGGTTTTTTGAGAAATTTTTTTTTAATTCATTTTTCAAAATTTACCAAATTTGCATTTTTCAATTTTTTTTAAGCCGAACCAACTCGGACCGAGTTCTGAGCCGGCCCGGGCCCAGCCCATTGCTCATCCGAGTTATATTTTGGGTCCGGACTGGATTTGGGTTTTCAAAAATCCAGTCCCGTTTCCTCCTCGAACTAAGTTCGGCCCGGCCCAAACCAATCCAAGTCCGGTCAACACTGGGCCCGGCCAGGCCCAAAACACACCTTATGTTTATGTAGCGCATGGTGAAGAGTGATGAAAAAAAGAAAGATGGACTGGAGACTAGGATATTGAAACTCTAACCCAACGGTATAGAAGCCAAATCCATCGAGATGCCACGAATCCATTGCGTTGATTTCATTCTGGAACACGATCTCCACCCATCCTTTGTGCATCCCGGAGACCACAAAAGTGCCCATCGTCGCTTCCTCTTCGACGGAGGAGACGTTGAAGGCGTCGAGCCGGTACACGCCGGTGCCATTCGCGAGGAAGTCGGCAAGCTTCAGTGGTGTGGATGGAGTCAGGTACGACACATTGTTGGCAGCGAAGCGTCGTCGACTGCCGTTTATAACGGCGTCAGACGAGTGGAGGACGAAACTCTGCCATATCGTCACGTTCGTTACGTTGAATGTGCCTTGCGGATTTGGCCTCGCTGCTCCTGTTGTCATGTTCCACCTATGTTTACGTTACAGGAGACTAGTTAGCTACCAACTTTCTCAAATTATTTGCAGTCCTCGGACCATCATTAGTAAAGTGAGGCTCATCCCAATTTCTAGATTCTAGAATCAGAATGCAGTAGCTCCATTTGTACAATAGTAACAACCATCCTAAGTTCTAATTTCTAGGTTCTAAGGTCCAACCCACCCACAATAGCTATAGGTTGGGTCTGAGAATTTCTAGATTCATAAGGTCGGAAATCATTTTATAGAATTGTAAGTCCCAATTTGGAGCCCAATTTTAGATTTACTTTTTTTTTTTTCCAAATTAATTTTTGACCACACAATCTTTGGGACCAAAGCTCATTTTTTTTTTCATTCTACTATTCTCATACAAACCCAATCCATTCCACATTTACATTTTTTTTTTTTTTGAAATGTTGGACCTCAAGATAAAATTTTGAGCATCGTCTACTAATTAATGATGCTCTTACAGAACAGTTACTACGAACTAGCTGGAAAAAAAAAAGTAATTATCGATATCGAAATCAGTATCAGACTATTCCAAGGAGTATTGGTTTCAGCGGTTTCGAATCGGAATATCGAAAAACAAGTAATTATTAATATTTTAGAATTTTTTTTTATGTACATTTAGTTATAATTTTAAGTATTTTCACTGTTGTATTTTAGTAGTTTTGAAATTGAATGAAATAGTAACCACCATAGCCGATTGCTTTACATACGATAATTTTTTTCTTTCTTTTACATGCTTTTACAATCTTATTATACTTTTAAACTCTTGTTGATGGGTCATTTCGCTCAATTATTTTTTGTCAAATTGACCGTAAAAAAGATCCGCAATGTCGGTATCGGTCAGTATCAGGTATCGAATCGAGGATATGCTAAATCGTATCGGAATCGGCTGATACTGCAAACTAGGGGGGGGAGAAATGTAGTGCACATACATGCATCAATCAACATGACATTGTTATTTTTCTGAGAAATGGTTAAATGTGACATTGTTCACTTACCTGATGGAACGCGCTTGGTTTACAGAGAATTCCCGATCCAGCTGCAGTGGCCCAGGAGGTAGGGACGTGGCCATTGCTTCTTGTGAGTTCGATCCGCGGTAGTGAAGCACCGCAGCACCATTGAGCGTGGGCACGCTGCTCGTATCCGCCTGTGTCGGAGTAGCAGCAATGTAGTAGTCCGATACTTGCTGGTTGGCCGTGAAGAGGACAGAGTAGGACTGGCCGACATGAACGTCAAGGGAATCCAACTCTATCTGGCCAGTGTAGGATCCTTCAGTTTCCACCAGAATCATCGTATGGTTCTGAATCCTGAAATTGAAGCTAAATGTTGTCCCAACATTGTGCATCCTCAATCTGTATGTATTTCCTGCAGACACAGGTTTAAAAGTTTTTTTTTAACTTTGTGCATTTACTCTTGCACATTTTCTTTTTAGAGTCCTATCAAAGTGCTTAAACACTGAAATAAATTGATATATTCGAGACCCCATATTATGTTGGATTGTATCTCGTTTCCGGACCGGACAAAGGTGGTACTGACAACGGAGTTGATAATTTAGACCCACATCTGATAGAAAGTGGGATCCTGGGGCGTAGATCATTGTAATTGGTTCACATGAACCCCCTTTTAAGACATATGAGTCCAGTCCAATATCGTTTCTCATGGACCAACTTCGGTTCGGGTCACATCGTATTCCTAACAAGTGGTATCAGAGCCCAAGATTACAAAGCTGATTTGGGTGGCTCTAATTGGATCGAGACAGATTGTGATGAACGTCCATGAGTATAATCGAATTATATGGACCCATGGACCCTCTTCTCAAGGTGGAGTTAGGAGCATCCTCCATAAGGTTCAAAGGTGGGTCCGACACGTCGGTGTGGATGGACGTGTCGGTTTGGTTCTATTTGGTTAACTGTGGGGTGCTTGGTTGCTCGGCTAAACGAAAACTAGCCAAGGTAGAGATTGTGGGATTGTATCTCATTTCAGGTTGAGCGTTCAAAGGTGGTGACAATGGAGTAGATAATTTAGTCCCACATGGTTCCCACATCGAGTAGGAAGTGGGATCATGAGCCGAACTCTGGTTCGGGTAACATTAAGTTCCCAACATATTCAACTATACATAACCTGTGTGTAAAAATTATCTGAAGATGTACAAACATGACTAATCCAAAGAGTTTTTTTTAAGAATTCAATAAATGTTATATGTTTAAAGTCCTCCTCTCTTTTTTTATGTAGCTCATGAAAGTTACTAACACACATGCATGAAATACCTGTTTCAACTTCCAGGGACTCATAGTTTCCTCCATCCTTGTAAGGAGGCTTTCCATTGATGAGCATGTGGCTAGGAAGTGGGATTTCATTGTCTATGTTCTCCGCAGCAGCCCGTGCATCCTGATTCCATCGATAGTAAAAACCCGAGTGTAATTAGAAAAACAGATCTATAATGAAAAGATGTTATATTATGACATATTTCTGTAGTACTATAACAAGAGTGCTACTACCTTGTAGGAGGAGGGATTCCAATCTCCAATGAGAAGATCGAATTCGGCTTCGGGCTTGTCAAATGGCACGAGGATCACGTTACGATTGTTGACTCGGATCGGGCCGTAGCCGCCCGCTGCCTTCTGGAAGTTGATGGAAGGGAAGTAGAAGAAGCTACCAATCTGATCCTTCACAACAAATTCGTAAGTCCAGTTCTTCCCTGGTTCGATGGGGCAATTTGTTCCTGAGACCCCATCTTGCCATGAGTTTAGCCTTTGCTGAATGCCATTCCTGCATTCTAACCAATGGCTCTCAGAGGTGTACATCAGAAACTCAAAATTGAACTAATTCCTTTGTATATTTCCTTAATTTGGAGAGCTATGGTACATGTTTGTTTGCTCATTTACTTTCTTGGTATCTTAAATTCTGTGATGGAAGAATGAATATCATTCATATGCTGTCTAGAAATCGAAATAACTTGCAATCAGAGAGAAACTTACATGACTAGTATGTTCTATTTTCTTGGTTAGACATTGGTCATGCGATGACTACTCTAGGGACTGCTTGGTAACCGTGTTTTCATCGGTTTTGGGGAAAACCCATATTTGGTAATTTTTATGAGACACTGGTTTTCTGGTCTACTGATAGAATAGAATGAGGAATTTCTTCATAAAAATATGAATTCTTCAACTAGAAAATTTCAAGATAAATCTTTAGTTGACGCATGCAATTCTTTTCATCTGTCCAGGTATGTTCATTTAAAATAGCACACAAGATCACAGGATCAATTGTGAATGTCTGTCTATACATCAAAAGCACATATAGCTTTAACAATTAATGTAGAGAAAGATGTTACAAGAGTGATCTCCTTTTTTTCCGAACTAGATTCCTTAATAATCTATCTTTAATTAAACACGGAGATACCGTTTCATTTGAGAAAAAGAAGTGATGTAGTTGAAATCTACCAGATTAATGCATATGCAGTTGATCTTCAAATATTAATTCAGAGACAGATGAATACTGAAACGAGAGTAATTAAGCATGTACATACCATGTCATGAGCAATGGTTCGTCGAGATTATTGAAGACGTTCACGTGGACTATATCATTGGTGGTGGAGTTGATAAGAGGCCCCGGAAACAAACCATTAATGGTAATCACCTGATCAATCCAGCATATATGAGAATTTAACTAAAGCCTAACATGCATTTATATATATAAATTAAGCTTACATGATTATTCTACTTAATTTCCTTAAAAAAGTACATCAAATTCTAATGCATATATATATATATATATATATATATATATATATATATATATATATATATATATATATATATATAAAATTCTGAAAGAAAAAAAAAATTCGTATGTACGTACCGGCTGAGTAGTTTGGACTGGGTTAATATTCCAATCCAATGATACATTCCACTCATGGAAGATATCAGCAGCTTTGGCTACCGAGGAAAGGAGCATGACCACCAGCAACGAGCGGAAGAGGTTGTTCATGGCCATGGCCATGGCCTGGCCAGCCTCCAATGTAAATATATATCGTCTAATTAAGAGAATATGCTCACTTGCAGATCATATATACAAGAGTCAGAGGCACACATATATAGAAGAGTCTTCCAAGCCGGCTTGGAGTCTCCAAAGTTTAACATGTCTTCTTCCTTCTTGTTGTTCTCCCTTTTCTCATCGTCATTAATTTCCAAAGAAGTCGCCGTCATGACCAATATTGTTTCTAGATTTTATCAGTCGACGACATTAATTGCAATGAACGTTGTCGTCACTCCAGATGGAGGAATATTAAGCTGGAAAACTTGGGGTCAACTCAGCTGGCTAAGCTTTTTCTTTCAGAACGTACGTACAAAACAAGTTTTGGAGGCAGGCAGGCCGGTCATTGAAGTTTTAGTTTGTTTGGATATCAAATCCCTACAAGAAGAAAATTAGACACGAGTTTCTGAAGACAATTAATGTTGAGCCCAATAAAGTTCAATAAATCAACGTCCTTGTAGTTAATCCCAATGCAGTTAAAAGTCGAATAGATTAAGGAACATTCAGCATTGAGAAAGAGCAAGATTTAGCACATCATATATTGGGCCATAACAAGTGGTTCCTCAAGCGCAAACAACTGTTCGATACCTACTTTATGTGTTATCTGCATATTATTAATTCTAGACCTTAGTTTCTTACACATAAAAATTTATATATATATATATATATATATATATATATATAAACAAAGAGCTTCACCTTACTTTATTTCAGCTTTAAAACAAAACCTGGATACAAGAGAGTGCATGACATTGAATGCACTGTTTATTGTTAGAGATTGACAATAAATTTTTTGAACGATCAATAGAGTCGGTAACACGGGCATCAAACATTCAAACTGAGCAAAACATGGCAAATTAGATGATATGATACAATCTAAATTCCTTCTGCTTTTTTTGGTTCTACTCTACGATACTGATACAACAATTATACAAACGGAAAAAAAAAAAAATACAAACTCATATATACATTGGCACGGCATATTTCAGATTTGGTGCAGACAGTACATAATCCATAGGTCTGGGGTATACTAATATATTTTCCAAACTGGTGGTTATTTGAAGTTATGAGCAGCAGCCTTTACTTGGGCTTGAATGACACTTGTTTCCGTTTCAATACGTTCCTTGTTACAATTGCTGATCCTTCCTCCAAGAGGCGAGAAACTTCCATAATCTGTAAAATGGATTAAAGAAAAAGAGCACCATTAGGTGCAACAGATACTGTGATAAAGTTGTTTTCCAATGAAAAAGTATGCAAAGGAAAACAGTATAAAATTGTCGAGAAATTACAACTTTACAAGGAAAACTTTACAAGTAATTCCTATAATCATTACAGACTTTGGGGTTACAGCGAAAACTTTACAAGTAATTTCTATAATTATACCAGACTATGGGGAAGTGCCGTGATGGAAGTCCGGTCAGCACGAGACCACTTTCTTCCGTTGACAATTCCAATCCAAGACAAGGGTTCTTCTCGATGGCGATAATTTTTTCTCGGATACTTCAAAAATCTAAGACGTCAAAAGCTTCACGTCAAACTATGAATGACAAACACCCTTTTTTGTTGTAGCTGGTAATCAACGTGGCTTGAGTGAGATCGGGATCACTTGGGACCGATCTCATGTTACAGTGCCGAACAACTATCATCCAAGGAATGGCCTTAAGGGTCTCTCCTTTCTACGCGAGGAGTGAGGATTTTAAGAAGACCTTGAGCATATCCGAATTTAGCCGCGTCATGGACTATTTGTAGAGGGAAAGGCTTCTGGAATCTGGAATTGCTAAACAACAATTTGGCACACTTCCGCGGAGCTATGTCACATGCTCCGCGGGGATAAGCAGTGGGTGAACCGCTACTACTGGAGGGAACTACCCACGTTCTCCCACTTACGAAAATTCAGGCAGGCCATGTTGGCATGTTAACATGGTGAATAGCAACCCATTAAGAACGTGAGTATTACACCATGTTCACCCACTAAGGAAGGGTCCTCAACAACCGCTCAGTCGGTTTAGTCGCACAACAGCACGGAAGGAGCGGAGCTCAGCGGCACGGAAGAAGTGACACACCGACAATGCTCAGCAGCTAGGAAGGAACTGGAAGCATGCCACACTAACCATGATAATGTAATTGTAATTCTATTACATTACATTACGAACTCAACATTACAAACTCGATTCCATTACAATTACATTACAGTAAACCAAATGGGCCCTTGTACAATTCAAAGAACTATTGTTATGCTTGTTAAATAAAGACACAATGATTGCATGTTAAAGTTAGATTGTGAATACAATTGAAAGAGCATTTGTAATACATATTAAAATAAAGAATAAATGATTTCATAGAATTTGTACCGTATGTTATTAAAAGAATGTAATGGCATAGTTGAGTTATAGACTATTGATAGAATTGAAATAATTATATTTTATTTTGCATAGAAATAGTGATTACATGTTCTCTTATCGTATGTTGCAAAGATAGAAATGAATAGAAAAAATTGTATTATTTGTAAGAAAATGACACGAAAGAAAGAAAGGAAGAAGAACACGGCATGGTCGTCAGAATAAATGAAAGGAAGAACAAAGCTACGACTCTATGATTTGAAAGAAAGATAAAAATAAATGTTTGGTTGGCACTTAGTTACCGCAGTGCATCACATTGTTTTATTTGATATAAGTTACTTATCATGCATTAGTTTTGGACAACTTTTGCACAAGATTTACCCTTTCAATCGATTGTCGGGACAACGAAACCGCATCGGCCTAGGAGAGATGGGACACCCTGAGACTTATACATCATCAGGAGGTGTCATGTCTATTAGATAAATGAGCTTGTACGTCCCAACATCTAATTAAGGAAAGTCACCCATGAACCATCATGTAGTTAAATCGCATGCTAAGAATGATATTATTGTAATCCTAACAGTTTGATGCAGAGACGGGCATAAAATTATATATGCAAATTGTTCTAATTCTTGCTTGTTGCAGGGATGGATAGTCGACCATGTATAAGTGATGTTTCTTTTGTTTTGTGTTTACTATTATGAATTGTTTCTAAGAAAGAATTTGTATAAAGTGAAATATTGCTATTATGTTCCTAAGAAAGAATTTGGTTAAATATTATGTTGCTCATGCCCTGAGAATGAATATGGCTTAAGAAAGTGATGTGTTTGGTAAGGTAGAAAGTAATAGATATTGTTCTTGAATTTGTCTCTAATGCTTGAATGAAACAAAGTGTGGTTTTTGATATAGTATCGATATGAAGTATCCTTTTGACTGGATATTGACATAAAATGAAAGTAGGTAAAAGATAGAAAGACCATTATTAACAACAAAAAATATTTTTTTCACATGATAACTTAGTGACTGCTTTTAGTTGAGTATAATTTTTGTCGCTCACCAGTGCATTCTCCAGTGTACTGATCCCCACCTCCACAAGTGCTAGATATTCTCCTGGACTTGTTGAGGCAGTCGAAGAGCCTCATCCTTGGAAGCTAGAGATCAGAAGGCACATTATTATTTTGTTTCTAGTGATAGAATGTATGGAACGAAGTCATTGTAATTCTTTTTAGTTCAAAAGTTGTAAACCAAGTTAGTATATTCAGTTGGCTATTGAAAGCCTTTGTAACTGTTGCAAGTTATGAATAAAAGAGATTGTATTCTTGTTCCACTGTTGTTATTTGGTTTCTACATTAAATTTTTGTTGCTTCATCTAAATTCATTCTATTTTGTTAATGATGTTAATGCGAAAATCTGTATCTTGTACCAAGCGCAACTTAGATTTATACAACATCATGTCTAGTGACGACTTTACGTCCTTCAGGGTTAGGATGCGACAATTGTATAAAGTTGCACTTGGCCACAACAAAAGCAAGACGCACACCTAGCTGAAGCGAAGCTCAAATCCCTTGTTGTTGAGCTTCTCGGCTAGGCGCGCTTTTGACATAGACTATGTCAGAAGTCCTGAAGTGTAAAATTCAGTAATCTACGAAACTCTGACACAGGAGAAGGCTACATATTACAGATGTCTGCAAATATGCGCCATAAGAAGCATCTACTGAAAACCACAGGATGACCAATTAATTTATAGTTAAGAAAATTAAGTTAACATAGGGATTTATTTGGATGTCTTCAAGTTAGCTCCAATTCAGTTTCTAAACTTGAATGCTCTTTATGTTATATCCTTCTAGCTGCCTCTAGCAATCTTTAGATCTTTCATATCGCATATATAAATGTATAACCCTCATCCCTCAAGAGAACTCCAGAGTTTTGGTGCACTGTTAGGGACTTAACATGGTATCAGAGAAACTTAGGTTCAATGTATTTGATATGCATTTTAAATGAACTTTACAAAAATTAACCCATCTATAAACCCATGAAATCGGTCTTCGGCCTGTGGGAGCATGCTGAAGAATAAAAATATATAACTCTCATTCCTCACCAACATGATATAGTTTGGTGCAGTGACAGGGACTTTAACATGCTTAAAGCAAGACATTTAGACCTTTCCAGGGTAATAGGGTTAGCATAACTCATGATGATGCCAAAGAAATCATATTACCATCAATGCCATTCATGTGTACAATGTGTTTTATCTCACTAATTGATCGGAATCGAAAAAGATCCAAATTATACTGTCAACAGGAGCAAGACAGGTAGATGAGTATCTCCAAATGTTTCTAGTTAAATATGGTAAATAGCATAGCAAACATTGTAAGCATAGTGGGATACTATATAATGAGTAAATAGTAGTAGTTTTTTTGAAACTACTAAAATGTAGACTCCAGATTATTAGCTTACCTACAGTGATCCCTTGAGCACCTCTATAGTAAGAACTAGTCAGCATCCTAAATCTCTCTCTTGTCCAGCTGCAGAGTATAGAAAGGTACTCGTATCACCAACAGCATATCTAACATGACATAGTTATAAACCAGCATGATTTACAAGAAAGTAAAAGAAAATACTTCCAGATAGATAAAAGAACAGTAGCTAAGTACTTCTATATCCCCAAGAACTACTTTGTAGAAATAACAAGAGATTATGTATTTTCTTGCAGATGAGAAGAAAAAATAAATGTGATTAGGCTTTCCAATAGTTTTGATATGATCTGCTAATTCTTAAGGTCTGACATGAATAAGAGATCCTATTAGACTACTCATAATCATATAAGGGGTTTAGAGCTTTAAGTTAATCTTCTCCATTAGATATATGTTTATAATTAAAAGGCATTTATGAGATATGACTTGTGAGCTAAATTAGCTAATCCTAAGATACAAAAGTGTCAACAATGGTTATAATCTGTGTAGTGTATATAAGGAGAGTAACAAATTGTGAAGTAAGAAGTAGTCAGTGGAGGGATTGTGGTCTATATGTATAATTTGGCTGCCTTCTGAATAGGTGAGCCAAAACAAAATATAGAAATATGCAGAGCTAGGAGTAACTCTCGAGCACGAGTTGGGAGGGGTGCTCTTATGCATGCTCAATAGACCTCTAATGGTTAGCCTTTGTCTTTCGATGGATTTGATAATGTATCTCTTAATTTGGGTTTGGTACAGCTTATTTTGGGTGCTTATGCATTTTTTTAAAGCAGCAGCAAGAGCTGTTTGGTAATAGTTGCTTATGTTTTTTCCAAGGTTCAAAGTATCGGTATCGGAATCGGTATCGGACCATTCCTATGAGTATCGGGATCGGCGGTATCGGTAGTATCGGCGGTTTCGGATCGGAGTATCGGATTTTTTGGTATCGGAAAGCAAACAACTATTAGTAAATTATTAACATTTTAGAGAATATATTTTATACAATTATGCATAATTTAAAGTATTTTCAGTATTGTTTCTTAGTATTTTTGATATTGAATGAAATAGTAGTCATCCTTGTCGATTGATTTATATGCGATAGATAAGTTTTCCTCTTTTATATGTTTTTACAACCTTATTATGCTTTTACATCCTTTCTAATTGGTCTTTTTAATTCATTTTTTTCTGCCGAATTGACTGGAAAAGAGACCTCTAATGTCGGTATCGGTCAGTATCGGGTATCGGTCGGTATCGGATCGGAACATGCCAAACTGTATCGGTATCGGCCGTATCGGATCGGTATCGGCCGATACTTTAAACTATGGTTTTTTCCCCTCATAAGCTAGTTCATTTTGGGGGCAGTTTCTGAAAAGGGGTGGGGGTGGGGGGTGGGGAGACTGCTTTCGAAAAATGCTTCTGCTTCAGCTTTTCGAAAAGCAGCAGCAATACAAACCAGGCCTTAGTGGTTAACTGCTTTAATATAATTTTCCAATTTCATAACCTTAATGGAATATTATTTGCACGTGCACTCTAACACCATCCTCTTTCCCTCAAAAAAGACTAGCTTTAAGTTTAATCTAGTAATATATTGAAGAAATTCTTAGTTCAAACTTCAAAACTTAAATATGAGAGAGAACAGATATGAAGTTTTACAGAAATAATTGACATATTTCATCTACATTACACTTTGTTAGATTGGACATATTTCTACACCGCCAAGAAGAGGACTACTGTGTCCTGTTTGCTAGAACATATGACCATTTCTTACAAGAATCAACATTGTATGCTTATGATGAATCCTAATACAACAACAACAACAAACCAAGCCTTTATGCCAAATTTCTGAGGTTGTTTGTTTGAATCCTCTTCTTCCATTCAGCTTTGTTAAGGTCCATGTCCTCTCTCCATGTCCTCTCTAACACTAACAAAATTCATATCCTTCTTTAACACTTCAAACCATTTTTGTCTAAGCTTGTCCCTAGTCCTAGGGGCTCCATTAACTACTATATTATCGCTCCTCCTTATAGGAGCATCTATTGGTCTGCATTACAAAAGTCCAAAAGTCGATTTTCTTATCTTGTCCTCAATTGACGCTACCTCAACTTCCCACGGATACACTAATTTCTTATGTTATCCTTTAGTATATTGTCATGTATCTATCTTAGCATTTTCATTTCAGCTACACTAAGTATATGACCATGTTGTTTCTTAATTGTCCAACACTGTAATTCATAAAGCATGTCTATGATGAATCATACATTATTAAAACTGATAAAAAAAAAAAGTAAATCAGAAATTGAGTATCAAACAACTTCCAATTTCTAATGATCACGCTATTTAGTTGAATTCTTGACATGCTTATAGCCATATAGCCAAACACCAATTATTCAACATGAAAAATATGAGCTTATTATATATGTAAATGACTTACCACTGTCCCATATTGTAGGCTTCAATTTCTTGCCACCAACAGTGAGAAGCTTGATTTTAAAATCCACACCTG
Organism: Iris macrosiphon; assembly: GCA_036927795.1. Classification (NCBI taxonomy): domain Eukaryota; kingdom Viridiplantae; phylum Streptophyta; class Magnoliopsida; order Asparagales; family Iridaceae; genus Iris; species Iris macrosiphon. Next base: position 205,535,387 of record JAYESA010000002.1, on the reverse strand, counting down.
GCCATGAATATAAGAGTTGTTATCATCTAAACAGAAAATAAATTGCAAAAGAGAAAGTAAAACTTTGGATATTCCAACAGTATGCCAAGCAATCCTAACAGGACTACTCTATTAGCAATATATAACATTGTGAATTTGATTCAAAATCACATAATGTTTGAAACCTACTATGACTCGGTTTATGAGGCTTTGACTGTTTACGATAGGGGATTTCTACTTTAGCTATCAATAGTAGAGATTCTATTGTTTGTTTTAAGTAACTCTAGGTTCCCATAGGGTGTTGAAGCCACCCATAGATTGAGAGAAGAAAAGGTGAGATCGGATTTCTCTAGTCTTGTTGATTTTTTTTTTCTCGGATGTAATTTCTTGAGCTTTCTTGTTGTGTGCTCTTGTGTTCTTTCTCTTGTACGGGATTATAAACTTAAAGTCTTGTAAATTAATTCCTTGTTTAGTAGCGATCTCGCTCTCCTTGTAGATTACAAACATCAACATCAAGTAGAAACTAACAGTGCTTAGCAATCATGAACAAAATTGATGATGTAACAATAAAATATATATTAACAAGGGAGAGAGAGAGAGAGAGAGAGAGAGAGAGAGAGAGAATTGGTTTACTGACGTTGTGTGTGTGTGTGTGTGTGGGTGTGGGTGGGGGGGGGGGGGGGGTGGGGGGGTTGAGTGGGAGAAAGTAAAGGGAGGGATGGGTGAATGCTTTTCATTCCTTTGGAGGGGTGTCACTACTCAGGAAGAGTAAATACACCACCTCCATACAACATTCCTGTATATAGTATGTAAATAAGTTAGGAATAAAGGTATAATTGTTATGGCATTGTTTGTGTAATTAGCTTTGCAAAGGAATGAATATAAGCAAAATATCCATGACAAGGTTTCTTGTTTCCTGCTATGGTTGACATGTCCCTTTTATGTTTCCTTTGACATAGTTATCTTTTTCTCTACACCCTTCCCCTTGTCCTCATTCTCCCCCTCTCAGTTTGGGATAGTATTCTGACATACATGTTGTACTCCTGGATTTTGGAACATAGGACACAGGGAAACATAAACAGAAACAGAAAAATTATATATAGTTCAAGACAACAAGGAATTGGTCTTATAATGTCAAGATGAGCATTTATATGTTGATGGATGCAGCTTCTTTTGACCAATAGTCTTGCCTGCAGATAGAAACATACAACCATATGTGCAGATTTTTATTTTTCTTACACCCGATGCAGATATCAGAGAACTATCTAATTTTTACAGTGTAGTTTTGTTGTAAGAAGAACATTATGCCCAAATATATTTCTACAACACTTGAGCATGTGCTGGCATATCACGGTCGGACATTTTACAACTTCCCATACAAGCTATTATTTGAGAAACTTGGGAGTTTATATTTGCTTAAAGAAAATCTCCATGGAAATAAGGTCACATACCGATGATATTGAAATTAC